>BMAV01016641.1:0-19057 GCA_019973955.1 Trichonephila inaurata madagascariensis | reverse complement strand
TTATTGTTTCTTTTTAATAAAGTAACAATCCGCGTTAGTAAATACTGAATGGAAGGATCACAAGACACACGAGGAACCATTAAGTATAGTCAAGGATAGGAGCGGTCCTAAACACAATGTTTACTTTTAAAAATACCAATAAAATGTATTCTTCCAAAGACAGAATAGAAAAAGTTTTTTCAACTCTGTTAATAATAGAAAAAAAAAAAATTTGATGGGCTTCATAAAGGTTCACAATTCTCCTAATTCCTTGTGTAAATAGATTAATTTATAAAAAATCTAGAAGTGTTAAAATATATTTAGGTCATACATTGTATATTTTGTACGGTGAAAAAGTGGCTTTAAATACTTTTTTCTACCTCATTATAATTTTAAAATCAGGGTCCACACATCTTATGTTTAAAGTGTCCTCTGGGTAAAGCCGTAATTAATGTGATATTCATTTAAGATATTGCTTTCAGTTTCTAATAAATTTTTTCTTTAAAATTCATGAAATTTTTTTTAAAAATTCTCATATTGGTAATCTCCCCGATTCAAAGAAATAATGTTGTTGCCATTTCCAAGCCCAACTAAATTTTACGAATTTTAAAAATAATTCCGTTTTGCATTTTTAAATAAAGGTTTAAAAGAAATACCTTTCACTTTTTACATAAGGGTTTAAAAAAGGTTACATTTTTTCAACTCTTTCCCAATATTCAACTTTGAAGGGTGCGGTATTTAGGAAAGGGGTGCCAGCTCGGTGTCGTCCACGTCCGATCATGGTTCAAACTGGTCCTGCTAAAAGCTCCCAAGCAGCAGAACAGTGCGCGTTTATTCAATCAAAACAACCAAAAATTCACCAAAAGAGGTTTTTAAAAGGTTGACTTAATAAAGTTTTGATATATAAATTCCCTTTTGGGCTTATTACATGATATTGATATTGAGTTTTTTTATGAAAATTTAAAGGATCAGTGAAAATTTTAAAAATTTATTAAACGAATCTGATTGAAAACGAAATGATTCAAGAAACTGATTTGGTATTTTATTCGTTAAAAGTGGATATAATTTGATTAACATTAATTTTAGGAACAACTTTCATTAGATGGAATATATAGTAGCTCATTCCCGAGATAAAACTGTGTAATTCAAATACAAAGAAGAACTTTTTTTTTCAGATGAAAGTTTTAGTGTGCAAACAAATTATTGAATCAAGGGAATAATCTTACTTTTATGAAACGTGCAGCAAATCATTTTATCAAAGTTCTCATTTGCAGATCCATTTAATCATTCATTCAAATAAGAAATCCTGTTCCTGCCACATATGTAACAAGACTTTTCTTCATCGTCGTAGTTTAAATATGTATTTACGTACACACGGAGATACAAACGCAGTTTGTTGTGAAAAGTCTTCATCAATCAATAGAGATGTGAAAAATAGACGGTCTGTTCATATCGAAGAAAGAACTTTTGTTTGTAAAATTTGCATGAAAGCTTTCGCGCATAAAAGGTCATTTCAACAGACATTTACGTATTCATACTAACGAAAGACCATATGTTTGTGAAATATGTAATAAGACATTTTCTCAAAATGAACATTTAAAATTCATTTACGTATTCATACCGACGAAAAGCCATTTGTTTGTGAAATTTGTAATGGAAACTTCTCTGTGAAAAGTAGTTTGAAAAAGCATTTGCGTATTCATACCAACGAAAAGTCTTTTATTTGTGAAATTTGCATGAAAAGCTACTCTGAGAGTAGTAGTTTGAAAAGGCATTTGCGTATTCATACCAACGAGAAACCTTTTGTTTGTGAAATTTGCAAGAAAAGCTTCTCTGAGAGTTGTAGTTTGAAAAAGCATTTTCGTATTCATACCAAGGAAAAACCTTATGTTTGTGAAATATACGCAGAGAATTTATAAAATGATCATTTAAAAAATTCATTTGCGTATTCATACTAAAGAAAAACCTTATGTTTGTGAAACATGTAATAAGACCTTTTCTCAGAATGAAAATTTAAAAATTCATTTACGTATTCATACCGACGAAAAGCCATTTGTTTGTGAAATTTGTAATGAGAAACTTCTCTGTGAAAAGTAGTTTGAAAAAGCATTTGCGTATTCATACCAAAGAGAAACCTTTTGGTTGTGAAATTTGCAAGAAAAGCTTCTCTGAGAATAGTAATTTGAAAAGGCATTTGCGTATTCATACCAACGAAACCTTGTTTGTGAAATTTGCAAGAAAAGCTTCTCTGATAGTAGTAAATTAAAAACGCATTTACGTATTCATACCAACGAAAAGTCTTTTGTTTGTGAAATTTGCATGAAAAGCTTCTCTGAGAGTAGTAGTTTGAAAAGGCATTTGCGTATTCATACCAAAGAGAAACCTTATGTTTGTGAAATTTGCAAGAAAAGCTTCTCTGAGAGTGGTAGTTTGAAAAAGCATTTGCGTATTCATACCAAGGAAAAACCTTATGTTTGTGAAATATGCAACAAGAAATTTTCTCGAAATGATCATTTAAAAATTCATTTGCGTATTCATACTAAAGAAAAACCTTATGTTTGTGACTTTTGCATGGAATCCTTCTCTCATCTCTGCAACTTGAAACGTCACCTAGAACTTTTTCACCATAAGAAATAGCAGTATATTGGGTATTTGAACAAAGGAATTTGGTTAAATCCATCATATTGCGTATATATGACGTGTGTAAGAAGCATGAAAAAAAAAGGAATCCTTAAATTTATATTATGGAACATGAAAATTTTATTTGTAAGTTAAGTCTTCTTTTGACTACAGAATAATATTCTACTTTTTCATCAAATAATATTGGAAATGATGCATTGTTTTTTTTTACGCTTTTGTATGTATCACACATTGTTATGCAATGTTTGTATCTCATCTTTAATCTCCAGCTAAATTTAAACATTAAATACATGATTTTCTCAAATTTATTCTTCTCAGTTTTGCTTTCAGTTAACTGTTTTTAACAAGCTGTCTTTCTAGTATGTCTTAAAATTAGGCAAATTTTAAGAGAAAATAATACGCATGCGTTTTTTTTATGCTAGTGGATGTAATCAGAGTCGTTTTTCGAAGATTTTCAGAAATGTTTTTAGAGTGAGCTATAAATTAAATTTCTTAATTTTTATGAGGATATTGAGCAAAGAAATTAAACACAGTCTTAACCTCATAATCTATTCTCTTTAATCAAAATAGAAACAAAGTTTAATAGTTTTGTGACATGTTGAGTTTACAGCAGCACATTCTATAGTGATGGTTAAATAATATCTAATTTCTTTTAAATGTAATATTTACTTAGTTATAGTTTCTCTATTTAAAAGTGTTAAGAATCTTATTAAAATTCAAGGGAGGGGGGCGTGCATAGGGTATTTTGAGATTTAAAATTAGTATTTATTCGTAAAATATTCTTTACATTTTGATAAAATAATGTAGTAGAAAGAACGAAAAAATCTAGTGAATCTTTAAAATCTTTTTTACTTTTTTTGAATAGCATATAGTCTCCTTTATTCTAGAAAGTGTTTATCAAAACTTTTTTAAAATGCAGAAATCTGTAATTATATTTTACGGTTGGACAAAACTGTGATAAACATATACCCTCACAAGTGAGGGAATTCTGGAATAAAACAAGATTTTTTTCATTTTGGTTAAATAGATGAATGATGAGGAATTAAATGGTAAATTTTATTTGATAATTGATCTTTTTAAAATATATAAGCATAGAGCTGCCTTAAGTTTAAGTAATAGAAAAAAGTTCAACTAAAAAATGAGAAAAATTATAAAATCGAAAGATTTACATTGGGCCACAAAAGTGTTCGTACACTTGCAAGTTCTAATAAAATTTAATGTTTTCGACTAATAAAAATGAATATATTGTAATTAAAATTTTTTTAGGATATCTGCAAATTGTTCTTAATGGAATAAAAAAATTAATTTTTTAAAAATAGTATAACTATTTTTAAAAAATTAATAATTAAAAAGCTACCAAAATATTACATCACAAAAGTTTTCGTACACTTAACAAACATCTCAATTTAGCTTTCAATCTGGTATTTCTTAATTTAGTATTTAGTATAATATTTTTAGTGTCCACAAAAACTTTTAAGTGTCTTGTTATAGGTATTTAAGGTTTTGTATATAGCTGATTTTCACTCAATTCTTTGATTTGTGTTTTTAATTCACATTTTGTGTCTATTTATTTTACATCAAAATCTCACAAATATTATATGTTCTGCACGGACAAATAAAGCAGTGAGAGGTGAGCACCGCCAATTTTGGGGACAGTTACAGAGACGCCATTGGCGTACAATCAAAGCAGTGCGCTTTGCGTCAATATCCTTTTAAAAAATTAGTCCTTTCCGTTATCCAAATTTTGGGCGAATAATTGAAAATTTCTCTTTAAAATATTTAAATAGAGCTCGTGATTCACAATAATATCAAAAAATACCAAATTACCTAATTCAGAGGCTAATTTACATCCCCACGCCAGAGCACCTTCACTTCTATGCTGAAGCCTGGAAATGAAGGAGTTCTTTTCCCACATAAATTCATGTGATTAAACTCCTTATTTTTTCATTTACAAGCTATTTTAGGCCCATTGAAACCAAAAATGTTTAATTATCTACCATCCTAATCAATTTGATGTCAGTTTTGAGTTTTCTGAAACTTAATCCCAATAATCTATTTGGATCAATAAAACATGGAGGGGGATGTGTTCTCGAGTGGTGGTGAAAATCGGTCACAGTATTAGGTAATTTGGTATTTTTTTGATATTGTTAATCATGAGCCCTATTTAAATATTTAAAGAAAGAAAATTACAAATTATTCAGCAAAAGATGAACATTGGAAAGAACTTGTTTTTAAAGATAATGGCGCCGAAGCGCGCACAGCATAATATTAGATGAATTTCGTTGTGCTCTATGAAGCACGTGCGATTGGCGAAACACACTCAATCTTTATTTAGGCCGGTAGAGGTTTATATTGGTAATTGGGTACAAAAGAAACATGACAATTGAAAAGCACAAAATGTGAGGTAAAAGCAATAGTACTGAAGAATGGCAAAAATCGATTCAGAAGGTATGAAAAAAAAAAGCTTTGTTTTAAATCCTATACCAAGACGCTAAAAGTTGCCGTGGATATTAAAAAAGATATCTTACCAAGTATGGTAAGAGAAAATATATTTAGAGCTAAAGTTGATTTTTTGATGAAAGTGTACAGCTTTTGTGGTATATTATAGTAGCTTTGATTATTAATTTTTAAAAATATATTTATACTTTATTTTAAAAATTAGTATGCTGCATTCCATTAAGGCAGTTGCAGTAATAAATGAAAAGTACGAGGTACAATATATTGAGCCCCGATATCGCTTTATTAAATTTTATAAGAAATTACACAAGAGATGTTACAGGCTACTAATATTACTATATATTTAAGTAGCTATTAATATACTTTGTTTTATATCTTTTCTAAAGGAATTATTTTATTTTCCAATTATTACATTACACTATTAAAATTGAAGTTATTATTGTCTTTCCCGGCAAGTTAAAGTGGTAAATAAAACTGGTCTATTTCTTAAAGAAAATCGTTTTTGGTTTCACACTATGTAATGAATATACATAATACCTAGAATTATCTGCATATTAAGCGTACTTGTTGGGAGGTACGAGCGTCAAAGGGAGCCATGTTGATGCGTACAAGTTTATGTACCTTTTCTCAGAAACTGCTTATTTCTCGTGGATAAAAGTTTGTACATTGGAGGATATGTGTACTACCAACATAACTTTAACGACGGGCTTTGCCTTTTTGTAGAAAATTTAACTAATTATGAATTTTAAAAATGTCCACTTTTTCCCCCATTAAATTTAGTTTAAAAAAGTCTTATCTAACACGGTTTGCCAGACATATCTAATTCCCTTCATTAAAATGTGTAAATCTGTTAAAAGTATGCTCACTGAAAACCTGAGGATTATAAAGTAAGTAGTGTTTGAGAAAAAGGTGCATAAAGTGAAAAATATTACATTTTGTGGAAAAAGTCTTTAAAGTAAAAATTTACAATTTATTGAGCATTTACTTTTTTTAGTACTTTCTAGAAGCATAGGAAGCATTTTCATTACCCTCTACACCTAAAAAAGACTTCTAATTTTGTTTTCTTCATTATTTTTAACAATTTTGCCATATTTTATGATTTCAAGATTTTTCCGTTGGTCTAAACCAATCCTATATACATCTAATTTTCTGAAGCATGTTATACATTTACTAGCGGTTGAGTATCTGATGTTTTAGGAATCCCATTGAATTTTTGCTACATGACATGCGGTACAGGAACTGTGCAATAGCCATGGTATACCTTCATTTTAGCGTTTAAATTCCCTGAAATGTTGATCTTGGAATCACTGATCATATGGTGTTATTAACACCATACCGTGTGTTCCTACAAATTTGGAAAGATCCAATTCACTCTAATTTTTGCGCCCGGACAACACTTTATGGATTCGAAATAAATGTAGAAACTTATAAAAGGAAACACATGTGCTCCTAACACAGCTCATTTAAAGCGCGTCAAAGAGTATCTTCATTACAAAAATAAATAAAATACTTCTAATTATCGTATTTCCTTATAAATACATACTGTTCAATAGAAATATTTGAACTTTTAAAACATAAAAAAAAGTTAAAATGGATAAATTTTTAAAAATTCATGGTCCGGAATGCTTCAAGCGGAAACAATGTTTGTTGGAGCAAAAACAACGCTCAGGAGACTGAAATTATTTCTCTTAAAAAACAACTCAGGTCTTTCTTATGGGGATGAAATTGTAATATCTCAAAGGTACTCTATTTATCTTTTTTTACCATATGGAAATCACAAAATTCCAAAACATTGAGGAAACTTACAACTGTCCCAACAAATTTTCTTATTACTTCTGGAATCACACACACAAAATTAGGAAATTAAAATAAAATATTTGCATTTACTTCAATTCTGGATTTATTTTCTTTATAAATTTCTGATATATAGTTATTTGTGCTATGTTTTTTGAAGTTAACATTTTTCGTTTCTTAAAACACGATTTTTACTTACTTTTTTGATATAACTTTAAGTATATTAATAGAAGGTCATTCGAAGCGATTTGTCAATCGTAGCTGAGTGTTTTATTTGAAACTCTTAAATCGATCGGCATACATGCTCGGTGCAAATAAATTTCTACACTACCCAAAAGTGAGAAATTTGTGTGTGTGTGTTACCCTCAATGTATATTTTACTTTTTCATACCCTCTACAAAGTGGTTGCTGCTTTCGATTGCACCAGTGGTTAACTAAGTTGTATCCTTTGAGGTTCATAGATTGTTCTTATGGGTCAAGTTTCGAAATACTAACAGAGCTATTGG
This sequence comes from Trichonephila inaurata madagascariensis, assembly GCA_019973955.1. Classification (NCBI taxonomy): domain Eukaryota; kingdom Metazoa; phylum Arthropoda; class Arachnida; order Araneae; family Nephilidae; genus Trichonephila; species Trichonephila inaurata. The sequence continues at coordinate 11,681 of BMAV01016641.1, read as the reverse complement.
TGACGGTTATCGTTTATTTAAAGTATTGCGAAGTACTGTGAAAATGACAGAAAATGTGACTCTTCTCTCTTCAAATTAACACACTACACTAAAATCAGACATATATCTATATATCAGAGTTTTCTAATATGTGCAGTGCTGAATTTTATAAATGATTAAATTTTTTAATGCCCTACTTCTATTTTGAAAATAAGCAACATTTACTTCAAAAGACCGCAATGAGTTGACATGTGGGGGAAGGATTTCTCTACATATTAAGTCTTCATTGACTCTTTTCAAAGTGCCGAGCTAAGATTTGACCAAAACACAGTGTCCTCTATTTTGCCATGAGGATCACTTGGTAATGGAGTCGACTGTGCTTTGAACAAGGCATTTGACATTCATAGAAAAATTTAATCAAAATCTGAAAATTGAAAGGCAGAGTGAGTCAATAGATATTAAAGTCACTTTATGCAGCTACACGAGAGCTTTGGTGACACTCTTAATTGTTTTGAACCATGGTCAAGTGACGAAGAAGACACCTGAGCTGATAACCCCCTCCTAACTGCGGAATTATACTAACGGGAGGACGTTTGAGCTTAAACATACTTAATGAACATCGGCCCCTTCTGAATCTGACCGAAATCTTTTTTTTTTTCTTGAGCGGTTCTTGCTTCGAACTCATGGTACACTGGCCAGGAATCCGTTACCTTGATCACTAGGCTACCACGGCCTCAGAAATTGAATGGGACTGCAATATGTCTTATAAGACGCATGGGAAATTTGATAGAAGGGAAATGTTATTTTTAGTGTCTATATCTTCTTTAACCATGCTCAGGATCACTCTTTAAATGTGTGAACTTTTGGATCGGGTAGAAGTATTTACAGAAAAAGATTCTTGAAATAAATAATGGACCCAACCCCAGAAACAACCAAGATTTTAAACTTTTGCTTCTGTATGAGAGTAGATTTTGTCATGAGTGGTCTTACGTAAATTAAAAGACAGATTGCACAAAGTAAAATGTATATAATTCCAATATTTTTTGAATTCAGTATGTTGTTTACAATTAAAATCGATGACTTTTTTCCTTTGAAAAGAAATGGGTTTTTATCAGTCAATAAGTTTTTTTTAGATAACCAAAAGAGTAACCAATACATTGTGGTTAAAATTGCGATGTATCAGAAATTTTGACAAAAAATACCTAATTTTTATGACAATTCTTACTTTCGGAGCATGCAAAAGTCAAATAATTTCAATATAAACTATTGAAAATAGATTCGGGCACTATTCCACACCCTAATATTTGGTATACCTTTCATTTACTTGTTATTTTTAATTTTTTTACACTGAATCGTTTGATTTTTTTTAATAAATAAAGGAATATAGTTTATAAATAAGGCTTACTCGTAATTATTCACCATTTTTACATTGTTTTTTATTTTTTATGAGATAAAAGAAATGCTTCTTTCTACCTTATCATTTAAAAACAAAAATATCACTTAAGTAAGTTTGGTTCATAAGAATAATACTAGAAACACAGTTATTCAGAATAAGACGTGACCGTGTTAGCGGAGTGATTATGTTTGCAAACTTACGATCGGCAATGCTCCTTTTGAATCAATTGCATTTTGACGATTAGCATTATAAAGTACTTTATCTTCAGTTATAGCAAACATTCTGATGTTGAAAACGGATAGATTACAAAGTGTTATGTACAGGAAAGTCATCATGGTCAGGAATATACAAAGGGCGTATATGTCGCAGGGGGGAAAATGATGAAATTAATTTTAATCAAATCCCTAAGAGATAGGATGAATTGACGGCAGATGTTAAAATAACGTCTCTTTAAAATCATTTTCCCAGATGAAAGTAAGTGATTCTATCAAACCATGGACTGTTTCAGTGAAATGATGAAATGAACTAGTCAGGATTTGCACTTTCAAAGGCTGTCCAGGGTGGGGGCGGGAGACACCTGAGGGTTCGAGTCCTTGTACTTCCTAACCATATAGGTAGTACTATAGATCCCCTGAATAGCAACACCATATCTTTAAAAACATGGCACCATAGGATAAAAGAAAGGATTGATATTTTAGTATGTAAGCAACCGAGAGAAAAGATGTTACACATAAAAAAATACCAGCCTAATTTTCTGATTATTTTTTAATTAATTTTGAATAAATAATTTGTATTTCATTGACTATTGTTGTATTACTTACTTCTACATTTAACATTGCACCATATTTCTTAAATATACACTTTTAAATTCTTGACAATATTATTTCATTATTTAACTGAAACATGTCACGAATTTGTTCAAATCCTTTCTTTTATCAGGGAAATGACCTTCAAGAGACTTCATTTTAACATCTACCGCCTATTGATCATCTCCCTTCGGGATTTGATGAAATTCCCAATTCTCCAACATTTTCCTGCGACATATACAGGGATCGCTACTTTAGGGAGTGCCATCATGTGGAATAATTAAATTATGGGATACACTACGATAAATAAAGTGATGAGGTGGAGAGGTATGCATTGAAAGTGTGCAAAATTCCTATCCAAACATAGTTCGTTGATTAAAAATATGTGTTTGTAGCATTATTGACTTGCCGACAAGAAATACTTCATTTTGGTTATATTTAAAATGAATTACATATCATGCCTTGTAATATACTGTATTGTACATAGATTAATTTTTGTAGTTGGGGCAGTGCTGGCTAGAGGGATGGAGAGAAAAAGCGAAAAAGTTGGTGTGTGATATTAACATCAAAATGAGACCAGTGTCAAACGTATGAGGGCAGCGGTTGAGGCATGGTCACGCTCCACGCAGAGGTATCTACTGCAGCCTCATCGAGCAAAAATAAACTACATGTACCGTCTCCAGCGTCACATGCCGAGTTTCTTTTAGGGTTCTTTCGACCCTTCGGAACAAAAGGATGATCAGACACATCGGGTGTGCAAAGTGCGTTGCCATACCCTTTTTGTTGAGGAACTCGGAAACAATGAGAGCATAGCACTGAATGATTCCTGCAAAATGGATAATAAATTTTAAAATCTCTCACACCTTGGAGAATTTTTATCTTTGTAGATAATTCCTGTTCTTAAAAAAAATGTGAATGTGTTAATCTTTTTTCATTAAAATACAGACAAAAATAGCAAAATGTTATTCACAAAAGAAGATATACGAACAGTCAAGATAGGAAAAAATACAATCTTTCCCTTTAAAATTTAAATATCCCATAATTTTGGCTACAAAAGCTAAGTACCATATCCAGTCAGCACAAATTGAGCAGTTCATGGTAAAATCCTAGGAGAGCCCACACCCTTGGCGAGAAAACGAAAAAAGCGCCAAGCCAGAACGAGAAGGCGCCAAACGAAACCGACAATGGCGGCAACTGAATACAGAGAGATAAGGTGGAAGCGTAATGAAAATAAATGTAAACCATACATAAATTAAACATTTAAGATAAAAAAAAATATAAAAACAGCACTTACTTTCTTATTGTTGATCTTTTTCGAGTGGAGGGTACTGCATAACAACAGATTTTAAAAGTCTTGAAGATCTCATCGCAAAGTGAATGATCGAGTGAGCGCCGCCATTTTTATTCTGCGAAGTAATGGTCGAACATACCTTCAACGTGGCTGATGCAATTTTAAAGAAAGCGTTTTATTGTCGACCATGTAACATCATGCCGATCGTTACATTTAGGACATTCATATAACTCTAAGCAATCAATCCTTCCTTCATACACTATTCAATCAATTCTTTCTACCCTTTTCGCATTGAATAAAATAAAAAATTCTAAGATATATTCCTTCACACACGCAACCATTCCAGCCCGGTTCCCCAAACAAAATGAAATTCGAAATGACCGCCGACAAAATACGAAATTTTCAGAAATAGTTAGGTTTATCATATCTAGTGTATCAAAGTAGTGTTACCAAGATGGCACAATTATCGCCAATCCAAAATAAATCGCGCCAAGGGTGTGGGCTCTCCTAGGACTGAAACCAGTTCATTTTTTTCTTATACATTTTTAAGACATACTCCTATAAATTCAAAAATCTCGCGAGTGCACTCTTTTTAGAAAACGAGCACACACAAAGGTGTAATATTTACATGAAAATTTTCTTTTGTAAATCAATACATTAAGTATATTTAAAATAAATTTCGCATTGCTATATAAGTTATAAAAATTATTATTTATTATTATCTTTTAAAATTTGTTAATTTTTCAATAAGTCTTCGGGGTGGAAGGGTCAAGAGGAAGGACAGGGACATACATAACACATTAACAGAATGGCCGTGTGGGGTTTGCAAACCAAAAAAACCTAATCTTTTTCCCAAACAATCTTCATTCTATATATCGAAAAGACGAATTACAACTTTCCCAAAACTCAAAAATCAGTATATTCATTTTTTAAATATGAATAAAAAAACCTCTTTTTGTTTTTTTGTTTCATGGGGGCTTCTTTTTTTTCCATGGAGGTTCTTATTCTTACATTATGAAAGTTTTTATGGTTTTAACAGTTTTTTTTTGTTCGGTGTTCGAAGCCTAATCGTAAATAATTCGATAATTAATAATCGGATGTGCTACTTCTAGTGGGGCAACTTAGGTTGATGCAAGATTCAGTGATAGATATTATATATTCAACTTTTCCGATTTTGCCCTTTTGCATCGCATCTTTAAAAAAAAAAACTCTTAATAATAAAAAGTTTTAATCCCCCCAAATAAGTAAAAAAGGGGAAAAATTTAAAACGTTGTTAACTATGAAATCAAATGCATGTTTAATAACAAATTACTTTTTCGAGAGATGAAGTTTACAATCGCTTTTTAAAAATTCAATATTAATGGGTAGTTTAAAAATAAATTAAAATACGTTTTAAAAGATATAGAAATTAAAAAAAAAAAATTTTTTTAACGAGCAAAATTCAACTTTGCGTGTTTTTAAAAATTACAACAGCAAATGATGATTTAAAATTTTTAAAAAAGAAAACCACAGTTTTTTGTTATACATATATAAGCAGTAAAAAAAGTAAGGGAAAAAAAGTTGGGGGGAAAAACCAAACAATCTTTTTTAAATTAATCATTGTACGGGACAAAAAAAATTGTTTAAGATATCCGACTACTTACGACAGTTTTTTTAAAAAAAATGGAGTTTTTTTGGGGTTTTGTTTATTTAGTATATTTTAAGTGGGCTAAAATTAAAAAAAACAATAAGTGAACTAAAAGGGGAAAAAAACTGAATAAAAGTTGAAAAAAAATATCCGGGTCCGCTTTTGTTTAACAAATTCCCCTTTTTTTAATTTTAAAATTTTTTTGCTATTCCCTTTGAAATGACTTTAGGATCAGATATTTTTTTAATTTTTACAAAAACTAGAGCACTTTATCTTTTTATTATATGAAATTGTTTAAAAAAAACTATTATATATTCACAAAAAAAACTGAAATTTTTTTTAATAAAACAGTGAATGATAAATCTAAGGTTAAAAATTTTTACTATTACAAAAATAAACAAAAATTTCAGGATTATTCAAAAAAATTTTTTAAACAACCCTTTTACTGTTTTGAAATTTTTGAAAAAAACTCTTTTCGAGTAAAACGCATTTTAAAATTTGACACCTCATTTAAATTTATGACATCTTCTTTTCTAAAACACTTGATTTTTTTGCAGTAAAAGGGAAAAAAAACGGTTTTTTTATAAATAATAAGGTGGCGTATAAAATAAAATAGTAAAAAAATGTGTCTATTTTAAAAAATTTTAAGGTAGTCAGATACCTTAAATAATAACTTAAACATTTACATGGTAAAAATTTGGGTTTCCCTTTTTTTGTGCCGTCATTATAAGAACAAGAATCCCCTTTTTGGGCGCCATTAAAAAAAGAACAACAATAAAGTTTAATTAGAATAATATGGGGGCTATGAGTCAGTATTTTTTCCCGGAAATTACGAACAGCATTGTTCTATCGATGTGCGTTATTTGAAAATTTTTTTTGACTTTTTCCCGACAATATCCTTTTCAATTTTAACGTTGGGATAAAGATTTTAAAAAAATCAATACGGTTCATGGTTGGCGTATAAGATATATTAAATTACGGATATCTATTTTAAAAACATCCATCTAGGGGGGGGATAAGATTCTTTTTATGTGATGGACCAAAATAAATAAAATCATGATGCTGAAATCAATCAGCTAAAATCAGAATTATAATTTACTGTATTGCATTCGGTCTATGGATCGGTGATTCTAAATAGAAAAAAAAAAAGATATTTCAAAAAATAAAATTAACGATTCTCTTAATGAAGAGTCCGCGTAAGTTTATACAGAATGGGGGTTTAAAAAGCAGAGATCCATTATGTATAGTCAAGAATAGGGCAGCTCTAAAACAGTTTTTAAATTTTACTGGTTTTTTTAAAAATATTTTTCCCAAAGAAAATGAAAAATGTCTTTTCAACTCTGTTAAAATGGAAAAAAAAATTGTGAGGGGCTTCATAATGGTTCACAACTCTCAAATTTGTTTTAAAAATAGATTAATTTTTAAATTTAAAAGTAAGTAATAAAATGTTTTTATGTCATACATCGTATATTTTGATAGTAAAAAAAAAGGGTTTTTAAATATTTTTTTTATAGCACAATTTTTTTTTTAAAATAAGGGTCCATCTTACTTTAAAGTGTCCTGTGGGTAAAGCCGTAATTAATATGATATTCATTTAAGAGGTTGCTTTAAAATTCTAATAATTACTTTTACTAATTTAAAAATGCAAGTAATTTTTTTTATAAAATTCTCATATTGGTGAATACATGCCCTTCGGTTCAAAAAAATAATGTTGTTGCCATTTCCAAGCCCAACAAAGTTTTAAGAATTTTAAAAATAATTCCGTTTATGCCACGTTTTAATTAAATGTTTAAAAGCATAATCACCTTTCACTTCGTACATAAGCGGTTAGAAAAGAATTACATTTATTTCAACTCATTCCAATATTCACCTTTGGTGTGGTGTGGTAGTTAGGAGATGGGGTGACAGCTCACGTGTCGTCCACGTCACTTGACCATGGTTCAAAATAACGTGGTCCGTCCTCAAAGGCCTCGTGTAGCTGAAACAGTGCGACGTTAATATGCAATCAATCAAACCAAAATTCACCTGAAGAGTTCAAAGGTTAATCTTAGTGAAAGTTTTAAGTTTATATAAATTGATGGTTTCGTGCTTATTACATGACATTGATATTGAGGTTTTTCTTATGAAGAATTAAGAATTCGTGTGAGAATTTATAATCATAGCAACGTAAGTCTGAATGACACAGCGAAGTTTAAAGAAACTGATTTCGTATTTTTTCCCCTTAAAGTGGATATAGTTAAATTAACATTAATTTTAGGAAACACTTTCATTAGACGGAATCTACAGTAGAGCGCATTCGAGATAAAAACCTTATAATTCAAATAGAATGTTGAACTTTTTTTTCAGATTGAAGTTTTAGTGGCCTATCAAATTATTGAATCAAGAAAAATCTTAGTTTTGTGAAAGGTGGGAAACATTTGATCAAGTAAACATTTCGAACCCTTTTTTTCACAATCAAATCAGAAATTGTTCCTACCACTATGTAATAAAACTTTTCTTCACCGTCTGTTTAAATATGAATTTACGTACCAAGGAGATACAAACCAGTTTTTGAAAATCTTATCGTCAACAGAGAAGTGAAAAATAGACGGTTTGTTCTATCGAAGAAAGAACTTTTTTTAAAAATTTTCCCTGAAAGCTTTCGCGCATAGTCAATTCAACAAATTTCGTATTCATACTAACGAAAGACCCTATGTTTTGGAAAAATGTAATAAGAGATTTTCTGGAAAAAAGACTATTTAAAAAATTATTTTCGTATTCATACCGGAAAAACGTTTTGTTTTGAACTTTTTAATAGAAACTAATCTGTGAAAAATAGTTTGAAAAAATTTTTTGGGATTCATATAAAAAAAATTTTGTTTGTAAAATATGCAACAAGACATTTTTTTGTGGTGACTTAAAAACATTTGCGTATTCATACTAAAAAAAAAACCTTATGTTTTCAAAAATGTAATAAAAATTTTCTCAAAAAAATCATTTAAAATTCATTTGTATTCATACTAAAGAAAAACTTATGTTTGTAAAATATGCAACAAAAATTTTCTCGAAATTGACTTAAAAAATTTATTTTCATTAACTAAAAAAAATTATGTTTGTAAATATGTAATAAAATTTTTTGAAATAGTCATTTAAAAAAATTTATTTGGGATTCATATTAAAGAAAAAAAAGGTGACTTTTTCATGAAAACCTTTCTCATCTCTGCAAATGAAACGTCACCTAGTACTTCTTCACCATAAGAAAAAGCAGTATTGGGGTTTAACAAAGGATTTTTAAACCTCAATTGGGTATATAAGGGGAAAAAGCATGAAAAAAAAAAAAAATCCTTTAAAATTTTAATCATGAAGCATGAAAATTTTATTTGTGGTTATGTCTTCTTGGTTTGACTCAGTTTAATATTCTACTTTTTCAGCGACAAATATTGGAAATGATAAATTTTTTTTACCATTTTTTATATATCACGCATTGTTAGGAATGTTTGTATGTTATTTTTCTCCCGCAAATTTAAACATTAAAACATGTTTTTTCCCCAAATTTTTTTGTCTTGCAGTTTTGATTTCAGAACTCTTTTAACAACCTGTCTTTTGTAAGTTAAAATTAGGAAATTTTTTAAAAAAATAATATGCATAGAGTTTTTTTTTATGGTAGTGGATGTAAACAGGAGTTTTCGAAGATTTTCAGAAAGTTTTTAAAAAAGCTATAAATTAAATTTCTTTCTTTTTTAGAGGGAATTGGTAAAGACATTAAACCTTTTAACATTATATAATCTGTTCTCTTTAATCAAAATTGAAACAAAAATCAATTGTCCTTGACAGGTTGGTTGCCACCATTCTATATATTTAAAAAAAATATCTAATTTCTTTTAAATGTAATTTTTACTTAGTTATATTTTCTCTATTTAAAAGTGTTAAGAATCTTTTTAAAATTCAAGGAGGGCGTGCATAAGGTATTTTGAGATTTAAAATTAGTATTTATTCATAAAATATTCTTTATATTTTGTTTAAATAATGTAGTAGAAAGAACGAAAAAATCTAGTGAATCTTTAAAATCTTTTTTACTTTTTTCAAATAGCACATAGTCTCCTTTATTCTAGAAAGTTTTTAACAAAAGTTTTTTAAAATGCAGAAATCTCTAATTATATTTTAGTGTTGGCTAAAACTGTGATAAACATATCATACCCTCACAGATGAGGGAATTCTGGAATTAAAGAAGATTTGCTTCATTTTGGTTAAATAGATGAATGTTGAGGAATTAAATGGTAAATTTTATTTTATAATTGAAATTTTTAAGTTATATAAACATAGAGCGGCTTTAAGTTTTAGTTATAGAAAAAAGGTTCAAGTAAAAAATTAGAAAAATGATAAAATCGGATGATTTACATTGGGCCACAAAAGTGTTCGCACACTTGCAATTTCTTATAAAACTTAATGTTTTCGACTAATTTTAAATTTTAGGGTAATTAAAATTTTTTTATGATATTTGCAACTCGTTCTCTTAATTGAATAACATGATTAATGTTTTTTAAAAAAAGTATAACTATTTTTTTTTAACAAAAGCACAAAAAATTACCCAAAAAAGCGAATTTAAAAAAAATTCAGCTTTAAATATTGTATTTCTTTCTTTTTAGTATTTGTAGGATTTTTATGTTACGCAATTTTAAGCGTCTTGGTATAGATTTAATCGTTTTTGTACTTTCTGCATCGATTTTCCTCCATTCTTCTGTGATTAGTGTTTTTAATTCACATTTTGTGTTTTTTTTATTTTTTAACAAAAATTCCCCCAAATAGTTTACGGGGTAAAAAAGTGTTGAGGGGGTTTTCAAATTTGGGAACAGTTTTAGAGACACCAGTAGCGACAATCAAAACAGGGCTTTGGGGCCATTTTCCTGTTAAAAATTCGCTTTTTTATTATCTTTGGGGGGAAAATTTAAAATTTTCTTTTTAAAATATTTAAAAAAGAACTCGTGATTTTCAATATATTAAAAAAAATAAAATTACCTAAATCTGAGGGCCCAAATTTTCACCCCCCCTGAGTACACCCTTCCCTGCTGAAGCATTGAAAAAAGGTTTTTTACAATAAATTCATGTGATTAAACTCTTTATTTTTTGATTTACAAGCTATTTAGGGCCCTTTGAAACCAAAAATGTTAATTATCACCATCCCAATCAATTTGATGTCAATTTTGAATTTTCTAAACTTAACCCAAGAATCTGTTTGGATATAAAAAAATGGAGGGGGTGTTCTCGTGTGGTGGTGAAAAACGGCCTTTTTAGGTAATTTGTTATTTTTATGATATTTTAAATCCGAGCCCCATTTAAATATTTTAAAGAAAATTTTAAAAAATTGCCCCAAAAATTGGGTTTTGGAAAAGGGCTTAATTTTTAAAAGATAAAGACCCCAAACGCCTTTTTAAATTTAAAGCCTTTTTGCTCCTTTTTCCCCAAATTTTAAAAACCCCTCAATCTTTTTTTTTGCCCCTTTAAAAATAGGGGAACATTATTTAAAAAAAAAAAACAAAAATTAAACACAAAATGTGAGGGAAAAAACAATCCGAAGAATGGCGAAAATTCGATGCAGAATACAAAAAAAAAATGATCAAATCTATCCAAGAGCTTAAAAAATTTCTTAAATTAAAATATTTTCTAACATGTAATTAATTAAAAAAACAATATTTACATTTGTAATTTTTGTTAAGTGTTTCGAAATTTTGTGGGGCAATTTTTGTATTTTGATTATTAATTTTTTTAAAAAAAATTATACTATTTTTAAAAAAAATTTCACCCATAAAGGTTAGATATCATAAAAGTTTTATACAATATATAATTTTATTATTGAAAAAATTAAAATTTTTAAAAATTTCAACTAGGAACACTTTTGTGGCCCCCTTTTTATCTTTTACAAGATCTATTAAGATACTTTTTTTTCTATCTCTTCTAAAGTAATTATTGTATTTTTTAATTATTACATTACAATTAAAGTGAAGTTAATGTGCTCTTCAAATAGTCTAAAGAAAAACCTTATGTTTGTGAAATATGCAACAAGACATTTTCTCGAAATGGTCACTTAAAAATTCATTTTTCGTATTCATACTAAAGAAAAAAATTTTGTTTGTAAATATGTAACAAGAATTTTTTTGAAATATTTTTAAAAAAAATTTATTTAATTATTCATACTGACGAAATCTTTTTTTTTGTAAAAATTTTCAAGAAAAAAATCTCATAGTAGTAGTTTGAAAAAGCATTTGCGTATTCATATAAAGAAAAAACCCGTTTGTGAAATATGCAACAAGACATTTTCTCAAAAAGGTTATTTAAAAAATTTATTTTTCGTATTCTACTAAAGAAAAAACCTTTGGTATTTACATGAAATCCTTCTCTCTTCTGCAACATGAAACGTCACCTAGAACTTCTTCACCATAAAATATAGCAGTATATTGGGGATTTTTTAACAAAAGGATTTATTTAAACCATCATATTGGTATATATGACGTGTGTAAAAAGAGAAAAAATCCCCTTAAATTTCAATCATGAAGCATGAAAATTTTTTTTTGGTTATGTCTTTTTGGTTTGACTACAGTTTTTTTT
>BMAV01016640.1:290461-503933 GCA_019973955.1 Trichonephila inaurata madagascariensis | reverse complement strand
GTGTGTGTGTGTGTGTGTGTGTGTGTGTGTGTGTGTGTGTGTGTGTGTGTGTGTGTGTGTGTGTGTGTGTGGAATGAGGTTCTGCTACATAACAATCATTCATGTAAGTTTTATTAAATGCTGATAAAAATTAGTTTTATTTCTTCGTTTTGCATTCATTCATTTTGCTACTACGATTTATGTTTCTTGTAAAAAAATAAAACACTTTAAATTTCATTTGTCGTTTCTAACGCGGCTTGTTAGTTATTTCAATGAAAAGAAAAACTTACAATGCCAACTTCGAGAGGAGATTCAAACTTAACTCGTATATTATTTCTTTCCGGAATGTGGAACCCTTGTGAAAACGAGTGTCATTTGCCAAATGCAAAGCCACGGCAATCCTGGCTACGTCGGAGCCCCACTTTCGAAGAGGTTCTTCTTTTCGAAGCTGATAAATCCAGTTTAAGGCTAAAATCTTCTTTCCATATATGAAATTAGGTTCCAAAGACGTCTCTACCTCTGTAAGTACAATTCAAAATATTTTATCAAAATGTTCATAAAACGAAGAGGGGTAGTCTATTTCTCCATATTCGCCTTTTCTTTCCATGAAAATTCATTAATTTCTTTAGATAATTTAACTTTTTTTCACTGCTTATTTTTGAATGTTATAATTCTAAGTATTTTTTATTATCAAAATCTTCAAATTCTAAATATCTTAATGATGCTAAAGGAGGAGTATTTTATAATAAAAGGATGTTCTGAGGAAAGGAGACAGTATCCCCCACCACCACCACAGATACTACAATAGTAACATATGTTACTTCATTAACATAAGAAGCTGGAACAGAGAGCTGGTTACAAATAAGAGGGACGTTCCAAAGAGTAAGATTCACTCTTTTTTTTAAAGGGAAAATGGTAGGTGAAAATAAATTATAGTTTAAAAAAAAATTAAAAAACACTCTTTTATAGTGAATCGAACTAACAAGTAAAAAAAAAATAATTCTTAATCTAAGAATAAAAGGATTAACGAGAAAATTAATGTCAATGGGATAAAAGTGTGGGATTTTCTTTTAATTGTTATAATTTCTTACTAGTTCTATTCCGAAATGCTGAGTTAGTGTAAAAATGTAGTACAAAGCACACACCCCTCGCTTTTACCACAATGACATTAATTTTCTCGTTATTCATTTTATTCTTATATTAAGAGTTATTTTTTCTTTTTTTTTCAATTCAGTATAAAAGCGGGTTTTTTTTTTAAACTATAATTTATTTTTCATTTTTTTTTTTCGATTTACAATAAAAGCCTGTTTTTTTTAAATTTTTTTTTTAGCTTTTAAAAGTATCATTTATTCTTTGTTGAATTTATCCGTGAGTTCGATATTTGGAGCCGGAATTATGTGGCTGCTGGAATTAGTCTTGCTCTTCAATGGATATTAATTAATGGGTCTGAAGGGTATTTATTCTCTTTGTTTACGGGGCCTCGGATGAGTCCAATATCGTTATATTTCAAAGATTCCGTCTCTATAGATACAGGTTTAACTAATTAAAAGTGTGTTAAGAAATATTAAATGTCAATCGTATTATCATCTTTTAAACGTATTGCTATAATGTTAATTCGTATCATCACTTTTAAACATATTGATTTATCAATGTAAAAAATATTTAGCAGTTAGAACATAAATTTATCACCTTTTAAACGTATTGCTATGACGTTAATTTGTATCATCACTTCTAAACGTATAAATATCTTTTATAAAAATAAAAAAATTAGCAGTAAGAACATAAATTATTTTTATTCACATGCACAAGTCTTTTTTTTTTTTAATTTCTATTTTCAGAAAAACTACGCATCCACCCTTTTTCCCATAAAGAATATTTTTTTTTTTGTATTATTTGTATTAACCACAAGCCTATTCGCGGTTTTAGGGTTGCTCCTTAATCTTTTAGTCGCCAAATCTGGAAACGATATAATGAATTAGTCGCCAAATCTCAAAATCCTTAAAATTGTTATTTATGAGAATCCTGATCAAGGCAATGAAACAAAATTTTGAAAATATTGTATTGTCACATCGATTTTTCACAAGTGTGCAAAATTTCGAATTAATTTGACCTTTTAAAGTGGGTAAAAATCGAGTTCAAAGATTCCATTTCATACACAATTGAAACTTATAAAAAAACGTATTAAAAACAAAATCACCATAAGAAACCACATTGATTGCTAGGGTTCAACGATGGAAGAAGTATCAGCGTAGAAGGCATGACGCATGCGTAGATCTTTGAAGAAGAGAGAGCAGCAACAAACTGGTGTTTCAGACCTTGTGTAATGGGTTCTATTTGCGATTCTTATTAATGATCCAGGGAAAATTCTATCGTTTGCGTTGTATGATTATAAGATCCCTTTATACGGAGGAACCGTGATTTATGTAAATGAGAGTTATTATTTTAAGTCAAGTAAAGTGGGAACTCGAAAGGAGTCGGTGGATGTTGTAAGGCTGAATCTATAGAATTATAATCGGTGAAGCTACCTTCGTTCAAAGGGAAAAAAGAGGGTGGAATGTGGACACGGCCGTATGTTGTACGTGAATACGTCGCGAAACGAGTAATATTTTTTATATAAAATATTATTTATGTATGTCATAATCATGTTTGAACACTAAGAAGTCCTCAGGGTTTCCATGTTTTTTTGTTTATGATGCAATATTTCCTTTCAACGGGTCCAGGAAAGAAATCAAATAAACAAATAATTACTGTGCTATAGTATAGCTTTATTAATTATAGGTCTATGATATGAAAAGTATGACAAAAATGGCATACAGGATACATCGACATTTCTGGTAAACGTTAAATCAATACAGGTATTACCAAACGTTGTTGGAGAAGTTTCAATGCGAGACAAATTGAACTCGCTGAGCGTGAAGCTGGACAATGAACGGTCTTGTGAGACATTAACATTAAAGTCTCCGACTGTCATAATTGGTATAGTAAGATCAGGACCGTAGTCGGGTGTAATTTTAGCGATGTTTTTGGAATATTTTAATAGCGATCGTAACATAAAGAGTTTAATTTCTGCTAACGCTGTGCCCGAATGGAAGTACACACACCCGTGTATGAATTTGAAGATGCCATTCATCCGTTTACTAGACAGACATCACCAGCCTTTGAGTCTTTCATTTTTTCCCAAGTTAATTTCCGAAATATCAGTGTTAACTCTATTACAATCAGTGAAGCTATTGATGTTGCGATATATGGCGACTCTACCGGCTTTGCAACTTGATGATGATGATATCGCAACCAATGATGTAGTTGTAATTTGTCTGCGCTCAGCAGTATTATTAGATGATCTCAGATCAAAACCAGGTACATTCGCTGGCATGGAATCTTCCATCCAAGTCTCTCTGATTGCTAAATTTTGCCTTACAAGCAGAACCTCCGACTCCGGTGCACTTCTGTCACACTTTAGATGCTCGAACGGATAATCACCGATGGCGTTGGCTACCACACAACTGGTTATTGTGTTAGCTTGAAATGAATCCCAGAGTACTGTAATCTTGTAATGCTTACACAATGATTGTCCAAGTAAGAATTGTAGCCAAGCTTTTACCACAGACTTTATGACCACTCCGCTCAGATACGATCACCATCCAATTGACGCTGCAGCTGCACCATTGTGTCCACATCCACGGGTACATTAATGGCAACGCAACCAACGTATGTGCATGAATGACAGTCGCAGTGATACTAGACGTGCACTAATCGGATCTTATGCGGGCAACCCGTGTTGCTTAGCTGGATACACAAATCCATTCGAACGTGACTGTGTGGGAACTTTGTCCAAGTCCAGTGAGTTTTTACACGTAGCACACAGTTTAAATTCAGCCACTACGTCTTCAGGGAAAGTATTATTAAGCAGTGGTAGGTGTTTTTCTTTTATTGGTTTCAATGAGCGCGGAAATCATAGAAGATCACACACATCACACTAATGTCCGAATGGATTGTTGACAAACGTCGTAATGAGACGTACACTAGCTGCTGCCCAATGTGTCTTCATAAACGACCATCGTACACAATCGATACCTAAACAGTCCGGTGTCAATATAGAAGCAATTCCATCATTCCCTTGCATAATTTCAACTGCTCCAGTTGCAGATGTACTGGCACCGTAGTTGTTCCGCTCGGTCGCATTCATTCTTTTACGTTCCCGGCACTGCATGACTCACCCATACGGTGTTTTAATGGTACCATTCGATTGCTCTTGAGACGCCCTTTCCAACGGTATATGATTTCTGTATTTGGACTTGGCTTTTTGACACGTATAGGCTGACATTATATATTTTTGGTAAACCTTTTTTTTTACACCTTATTGCATTCATTGTCACTATTTTTCACTAATGTTTTATATTCAATCGATAGATTTTGATGAAAGCTGTCGATTGAAACAAAAACGAACGTCGTAGCTTCTCCGAGTCAAAAGTTATACTAAATTAAAATCTCGATACGCAGCAAAATTACCTCAAAATGGCGGCGCTCCCCCTCCACCACGTGGGATGAGTCACAGTCCTTACTTAGCGTAATAAATTCTTTGATCCTTTAGCTATCCAGTGGTGCAATTGAATTTTGATAGAGATGATAGTTATGCAGCTGGAACACCTAACTGTATCCCCCGATTTCGTTATGATTCGTTTTTTTTAATATCCTCTGTAACGTCGTGAGTAGATAACAAACACAGAAAAATCGTCACAGCCACATTTTAAATTTAAAACAGTATTTATTTGCTTCATAGGTTACTAAATATGAAGTAATAAAGTCCAATAAATATGCCAAGCCGGTGCAGACAGTCTATCTCACGGGAGTTCAATCCTTTTTCCCGAAAGGCACTTGCTCATCTCTCAACGCCACCGGCGTTCCTCGTTCCTTATTTCTTTCCGTTCCTCTGCAATCCCTTTTCTTTCAGGGCTCTATCAAGTTTTTCCATCCAGCCCTCTCTCTCCCCTCTCTTAAAAAAAACCCTTTTAAACACCAGGGGCAGGTCCACAACACGCCCCTCTTCTCTTCTCATTGGCAGGCCACAAAAGTCTGCCCTCGTCCCCTGGCCACATTCGTATACTATTTGTGCGGCAAACACAAATACATTCCTGGTCCGTCTGGAAACTAAGGGCGCTTTAATTCTTATCTAACTTCTGAACACCCTTATTCATCACACCACCTGGGTTCTATAATCCCATTCTCTCGACACCGGCCAAGGCGACCTTGTTCTTTTCAGACCGGCTTCGCCTATTGTCAATGGGTTTCCGCTCTCTTTGACCATTATAATCTCCTAGATTGGGTGTTCGGCGTTTGCCCGAGGTCAGACAATAAACAATGACCTCACGGCGACGTGCACCTGTCACTCCACATGCACTTGTCACTCACACCTGTTCGGACTCATAAAACTTAGAATGAATGGAGGGTGAGGTTCACCCCAATCGAAGACGTCACACCTCCCTATGGAAGAAATTTTAAAAGCGTAATCACGTCAAAAAACGGGCGTGTAAAGTAGGACGAATTGTATGTGGTGGACTTGCGGGTACCAGGACATGCGCGAAAGAGTAAAATGCTAAAAATGAATCTTTGTTTGTGGGACATATATTTTTAAAAATTTCCGATTAAGTTTAGTTTGTGTGTGTGTGTGTGTGTGTGTGTGATCTTGATAAAGATATTTTAATCCTTCTGTAGAAATACAAAAAGTAATTTTTTAGTTAAGCCAGTGGCTGAGTGGTTAATGCATCGCGCTTCCACACCACAGGTCCGAGGTTCAAACCCCGATCTGGGAAAGGTTAACTCAGCTTTTCATCCCTTCAGTGAATCGATAAATGAATACCAAGCTTGCTCACTTAACACTAGGGGTTTAACTTCAGACCTGACTGGAGCATTTGCTCATGCATATCAGGGCCCAAGGTCGCGTATACTGAGTTGGGCACAGTAGGCCTTGGCTCTCATGGGCTATTGCGCCACTGAGTTAAGTTTTTAGTTAAAAAAGTTTTTTTCTGTTTAGTTTAAGTTGGAAATAATTTTTGAGATCTCATAATACATGCTTGTATTTAAGTACCATTTTTTTTTTAAATTATCTCTTAAACATGTTAAATATTTTTTGCACATAAATAAAACAATACACAAAATATAGTGAACCTATTTTTTTAGTAAAATATTAAGATAGTTTCTTTAAAAGACTTTGTAATTTTGAAAATTTCTAATTTTTTCCCTTTTTCATACATAGAACTATTTTTTAAAAAAACTGTGTACTACTGCGACTAAAAAAACAGATTCACTATACGGCCAGATATCCTGTAAAAAAGTATAAAAAATTTAGAACCATATAGTACAATAATTTTTCTTACAAGTGTACCTAAAAGCAAAAAGTGAAAAAACTAAACATTTGTAAATATTTGTTTATATTTTTGTAAATTTCTTTTTTTCCCCCCATTTTTTAAGGTAATTTTATCAACGAATATATAAGTGTTATACATTTTTAAATTCAGAAAAATATGTAATAATTTTTAATACTAAATTTAAAAAATCGATTTTTTTAATGCGTATGATGTCCTGGTTCCCTTAAGCTTAGTATTGAACTTATCTATTACAGATATTTACGTTAGTAATGAAGCTCTGACAGCTCTTTTCACTTAAGTTGAATTTTGATAGTGATTTGATAACAGTAAAAAGTGTTTAATTTTATTAAACGTCTCTTATTCGGTGCATCCACACACATCCGCGGGAGAGAGTTCACGACACGTGTATGGTGAAGCGTTCATGTCTCGTCCAATGGTTGGTGTTGTGAATTATATGGGTCACATGTGGTCTGAGTGGGTAGAGCGTAGCTGTCACCACGCTCAGACCTCACGTGGTTTATCTCGACGAAAACCATATGTAACGGATTCGGCCTCAGCGTTAAGGTATCCGACTACGTTCGGAGCCGTGATTTTGCAAAAGCGTATAAATGGATAATATTTATAATATTTAGTGTCACTTAGATTAGAAAATGTACATAAAATTGTTTTAAGAATAGTATTACAGTAAAAAATTATTTAAGAACAAAATATTTTGACAAAAAATGAACATAGAATGACCCCTTTTCAAAATAGTCTCCTTTTGTGAAAAATGCTTCAATTATATATAATAATATTTTGCCTGTCTATAGCTCATACCTCTGTGCAGAGACTCAACTAGAATTTTTGAAACATATAACTTAGAAGTGGGTTTATCCATGTTGTACGACAACAGAGGGGAGAAGTTTTAAGAAAAAAACGTCGATAATTATTTCAATTGGTTGTAATTCTGAAAATAATGCGAATTTTTCAAAAATCATAGTTCAGACTCTCTGAAGAAGTCTTTACTTTATATAAGCAAAATATTATTATTTTAGAAGCACTTTTTATAAAAGGAGAACGTTTTGAAAAAAGGTTATTCTAAGTTAATTTTTTACCAAAATATTGTATTTAAATAAAAAATTATTTGTCAAAATGTTCTTAAAACAATTTTATACATGTATTATAATCTAAGTGACACTAAATATCATGAAAATTGTCCCTTTATGCTCTTTTTTAAAATCACGATTCCGAACGTAGTCGGATACCTTAATCTTGACTTGACTTTGGCGTAACCAGGTGCCGTTTTTTGCTAGGATTTTTATCTCGAATATTTCAGTCTACTATTCTAACTTGGTAATTTAATTTGTTAAAGCTTATTAAATTTATTATTTTTTTGAAGTTTATTTAATGTTACCAATAAATCCAAGAAAAGACAAACTTAGACTCAAGAATTATTTGAATAACACCACACACACCACATTAGTATTAATTAGTTGATACCTGGTGTTGCAAGTTCAATGACGGAATGCAGACCGTGGAAGATAAAGGTCAAAATAGGCATCCTTCAACCTCAACGAATGAAAATACCATTGCCCCATCGACTTTCACTTGTTCCCCGCATTGAAAATCACACTCTCGGGACATAAGTTCCAAAGCAATGATGTGGTGGATTCAGTGCCGGCTTATCCATTGGGCGCTTGGGGCCCAGGTACATGAGATAAAAGTTTAAGTCCTTCAGTGTAAGATACAAATAGAAAAAATTACAAGTAAACTGAGAAAATGTTCTGCTTCATAAAATTAAATGCGAGATACTCACTGCAATCATGTTCATCTGTACTGTATGGGCAATCCGCATAACCATTGCATTTCCACAATGGTTGAATGCATTTATGGTAATAGTCATTAGTGCATGCCAAATTCATCGACGATGGGCAAGAATGTACGTCTATAAAATGTAATTAAAGCTGAATTACTGAGAATACTTAATAATAATAAAGAAAAAAAATATTTAAACTGATTTAAATACTCCATTTTTGAGAAGAAAAAAAGGACCTCTAACCGAATTCGATTTTCTCGAACTTTTTTTTATTACAATTATGCAAATGACTAAATATTTAAAGTCAATGTCCCTTAACTTCAGAACGGAGTGCCATCCACTTAATCAGCTGCTATGGAAAGGTTGGCGAAGATTATACATTTGTTTGTGCTTTGCCGATGGAAGCAAAATTAATAATCGTGTTGATTTTGCATTTGTAATTTTTCATAATGGTTTTGAAATTGAACATCACCAGTTCAGAATCCGAGATGGATGTATTGTTTTTATTGCCGAATTTTTAAGTATCCACTATAATATAAAATGTATCATGCAGCATAAAGGCTCTTCTAAATATTTGATTTGTTCAGATTCTCTTTCTTAGAAACTCTACAAATTATTTCATCTTGCTATAGTATCCTTGGGAAAATTCAAAAGAAAATTCTTAAGGATTAAAATATCCTAATATTTTTTACTTTTGTTCATGGCCATACTAGAATATTTGGAAACAGAAAGGGCTGATTTCTTGGCAAAATCCGCAACCAAGCTAGAGATTATTATTTCAGTTAATATTCCAAAATCGTTCTACAAGAATAAAACTGAAGAAAAACGTTGTCTCTCTTTAGAAAACTCAATACACAAATTCAGCTCACTCTTTTCTGACAAAGAAATTTTTCCCAACCATTTCACAAAGACTATCTTGTGATCATTTCTTTACAAACTATAAAATCACGCAATTATTTCCTGTGCTCGTGGTAACTTTAAAGTGTATCTGAATAGATGTCCTTCCAAACTTTGTAGTGTTGGTGGGAAATAAAGTGTAGAGCATTTTATCATTTTTTTTTTTCAAAATTTATGAAAGAGGGAAATTACCTGAAAACCAAACTGCATGCTCTTAAAATCAACTGTCCTCATTTTTTTTTCAACTTGTTTCAAGTAAAGCTTCCTTCACTTTATTTTGTATCTTCATTCATCAGATTTCGTAAATTTTTCATTTCTCTGTTTTTGTAACTCCATTGTATTGGTTTTGTTTCGTAATTGTTTTAGTTGTAATGTATTTTTGTCTTTGTAACTTATCTGTTTTTGTTATTTCATTATTTCGTAACTTTTGACTTGTTATTTACTATTATTTTACTTATCTTATTCTGTTTATTTTACTTACTCCTGTAAGGCCCGTGTGATACTTGTGGTGCATAGCAATTGCTTTATCTGCCTTCAATAAATAAAATAAAAAATAATAACAGTAACAATAACTTCGGCCATAGCCTGTGTTTCTACAGCACAACTGCCATTGTACAACAAAATAGGTTGCAATTGCGTGTGTCCTTAGAGACACTTTCAACAGAGAGCTATAAAAGTTAAGAGTTTTTAATAACTTTATAGCCAACTGAACTACCTGGAAAGTGATCGCATTGTCAGGATGCGTGAAACTCGCTGTTCATTATGAACAAGTTGTGACGGGCTCACGCGTCTTTTCATTAACATGTCCTTTTGGGTTTTTTGGGGCCAGAATTAATGGCAACTCTTTTCCAACCAAACCCAAGAAGTGAAGCGTGAAGGAAAGATGAAAATTAGGAAGCTTTTAAATATCAGAAGTTAGAGTAAACGGTGTGGCAATTTGGGGAATGTTATGATAGTATGTGATTCAATTGTGAAGTGACAGCCAACAGAGAAATTACGTGACATAGAGCCATTAGGTTAAGGTGCATACCATTGCACACCAGTAAAGACGCAACTTCCAGTAAGATTGGATCGGTAGATCGAAATTAAGGTAGTATTGACTATTTAATATTAGGATCTATTATTATTATTATCTAATCTGTTAGATGTTTAAGTTTTAAGATCTTTAATAAAGTCAAATTAAGATCATGACAGCTCCTAGTTCTTCATTTATTCCTACACCTCTAGTTCACGCTGATAATCAAGAAGGGCACCCGAGGGGGGCAACTTCACAAAGTGACTACCAAGTGCACCGCACGCGGCTGTGAAAAGTTGTTGACAGCAATAGCTAGATTGCTCGGGAGGACCGAACTCCACTAAAACGCTTAGAGATACAGAATCGGCCATCTGAGAATAATCACCATTCCACAGCTACAAAGAACAATACCCAGATCTCCCAGCATTTATTGAAGATTAAGAAAAGTACAAATATAAATGGGAACCTCATTTAAACCCTAAAGAAAGATGAATGATGATGCCAAACCAAAGAAAAATATTTTTTTTTAACTCTCTCTAATGCCCAATCCATGTGTTTTTGACATCATTGTAAACGGTGTCGCCTATGGGCTGCTGTTAGTGGTGTGCAGCGTTCAGGACGATGAGCGACTATGCAAACATCTGGTCACAGTAAACCAGTGTTTCTCAAACTGTGGTGCACGCCCCTAGGGGGGCATGATAATCCTGAGAGGGGGCGGGCGAGCATATTGTAAAGTCGAAAACATAAGACAATTTTAAAAAATTATTAATTAACTCAAAGTAAACAAACAAATTACATTCTGACACATTAAAAAATAAAACACATTTACACTGATATAAAATATTTATGTATCAGTATACTGCATATGTTTTATAATTAATTTATAGCAATACTAAGTTAAGAACAAGCCCATGGGCTTGTCATATATTAAATTATATGCAAAAATGAACACTTATCTTGTTAATTTGTGCAGTTTATAATTAATCCCTTAAATGCTGATTAAAAATTACGTGACAGTTTTCCAATGCCATCGTTTAACACGTTTGCATTAAGGATGGATGGGGGTAGAAAATGAATAAATAAGCAAATCTTCTGAAATAAGTAAATTCTTCGTGAACATTGTCAAGGTCATTTTATTGCCTTCGAAAACCTTCGGAATAATTTAAAAGATCGTACTTGGAAAGACGTATATATACGTCTGGAGCAATTAACGCACTGGTTGAGCGAGACTTTTATATATGCCGGTGACACTTAAGAGGTAAAATTCGTATTGTGGGTCTGCGTCAAAGAATAGTATTATTTAATTTAATACATTGTTATTGTATGGAGGGGGGATGGAAAGTATGACTGAATATTAGGTCGTAAGTGGTGAAAGTTTGAGAAGCACTGCTGTAAACCGTATACCAATCATCAGTTTGCCAAACGCAACTGTTGAGCAGTGTTGCCCATGTCTCGTCCCGGTCTCTTTTCTACTGCTGAACAATTAACCACTCTTCGCTTACCGTTTCTTTCCTCCCCCGACAACCTTTTGCACAGCTGTACCTGTCATTTGGAAGGATTTCCAAGCTCTTGAAATTATACTTTTGTCAGTTCCTAACTCGTGTGCAACACTAGTCAAAACCATTCCCCTCTTCAAGCCTGTCGATCATTCTACCGCGTGCAAAGGCGCATTGAAAGTTTCTTTTATAGACAGAAACTTAGGATTTCACTTTCACTTGCAGGGAATGTCTAGAACAGGGGTAGTGAACCTTTTTGGATCAACGTGCCATTTTTTTCTAAAGTGCTTAATGACGTATAGACGTGCCGACTAATAGTTTTGACTTTTGATTATTGGAAAAATAATAAATCAAATTACTAACAACACAAAACTCTATTTACTACGAAAAAATACCTTTTGTACTGTATAGTTGTATTTGTTTTTGTTATACGTTTCGTTCAATTAAAGTAACATTAGTGTGATTTCTGTTGTTGCAGAAAGGATGACAAATAACGTATATTAGAACTGTAAGATGTTACTTTTTGTTGAATACATGCTAATTTGAGTCATCTGCCAAATGGTTACTAAGCAATTAATTATTTTTGCTGTGGTTCACACTTTTTTGACAAGAGGGTTTGTGATTTGTTTCAAAATACCGTTTTACAGATGATATTCTGCATATCACTATATTTCAGAACATGAAACACACCCTGCTTTGTTGCCTTTACTAATAATGCCACGTTTCTCGGTCCACCAAATTTGAAATTCTCGGTTACATTTATAATCTTGCACTATATAGCCATGTGAAATAACAGTTAAAAATCGTAAATATAACACAAATAAACATTAAAATACAGTTAAGTCAATGAAATGGACTATGTTTTGCGTAGACAAACTGTACATTATAAGCAATTGTAGTCTACGACGTAACTAAGGCAAGACAATAACAAACGAGTGTGCTCCCCACCGCCCCGCGACCGATCACTCGCGTTTGTTCGTAATACTTCATATTGAAATTTGAAATAAAAAGCAAATCATTTTGATCACTGGCGTGCCAAAAATATTGCGTCGCGAGCCATCAATGGCACGCGTGCCACTGGTTCGCCATCCCTGGTCTAAGAGTTGAACTGACATGTAGCGCGCACATTTCACGCATTTTTGTGCCTTCTCTGATGCCATAATGCTGATGTAGAGGCCGCATCTTCTATTGGTTGGCCATGCCATAACTGAAAATATTGTAAGCGCATTTGCCGGAATGGCAACAGTGTAAAAAAGTTTCGACTTGTGCACAAAAAGAGTAAATAAACGTCGAATATATTTTAACCTACTATTAAGTTCCTCCTTAATCAGTTAATAATACTGCAGAACAGTAGCGCACACAGGAATTTTTCAACAGGGGGGGGTCCGGGGTCGAAAGTTCACCATTCTTGTATCAGGCTCCTTTTGATTTTGTCGATTTTCGGGAACAAAACACAATAAAAAACTAATTATTGAATAAATAATTAGCATTAATTAATAAAATTAATCATTAGTAACAAATATTTAATTAAATTTTACGTACTGTATACTTAGAATTATAGTCAATCGGAAAAAATCAAGGGTTTCGGATCCCCCTTGTGTGCGTCACTGCTGCAGAACCATAGTTCTAAGCGATAAATTTATTCACGTTAATCTGATATTTGCTTGAGCATCATCTTTCTATCGAGCTGCCTTTTTCCTCTACTAATCACAAAATACCTTTTTCAAAAATTTCATGGTTGTTTGTTGAAAAATGCATTTGGTTGCTTAAGTTATGCACGCTAAAGTATAAAACATGAATACTTTATAAAATGCACACACAATGATAACTTATGATAAATGATGTATGAAAAAAAGGAACATTTTGATATTTTAATGTAAAAAATTACCTTGATGAATGTCTACTTACTGCAATAATTTTCATCAGAATTATCTCCACAATCATTTTTACCATTGCAGAACCTCTCTCGATGGATGCATTTATTATTGAAGCACCTAAATTGCTCATAACTGCATGGTCCGTTCCCTTGAAATAATCTTTGTCGAACATATTGATCTAAAGAAATTCATTCATAAAAATTTAATTAAAGGGATAAATTAAAGGAGTTTGTAAGTAAAAGAGAGTATTCTCTTAAATCGTAAGTAGTTTTTTAATTGCCATCGCTTAATTAATGACATATTTTATAATTTACATCGTTAAGATAGAAATTGAGATTCATATATCAACTGTAAAAAAAAAGTAAATTTCTTATTTGGACGTAAACTATTTAAGCTCTGATTGATTGAAAGATTCATTCATTTCCACACTGTTTAAAGCAGTAGATTTGAAGAAATGTGAAACTTCTTTATCAATGTTCCCCAAAAAAACAAGTAATGTATAAAAAAAAAATTTTAGTCAATTCCTACTTAGATCAACAAGGGGTGGCGGCAAGCACCACGATATTTAAATTCAAAAAATATTTCAAACTCCAAATCGAACAAAAAAATTCTACGTAGATATTTCATAATATATATATATATATATATATATATATATATATATATATATATATAGATACATACATACATATATATATATATATATATATATATATATATATATATATATATATATATATATAATACAATCACAACACAAAATCAATCAAAAAATCGAAACCAAATGAATCCTATAACATTAAATCCCATTTCAAAATATCAATGTCGAATATAGAAGATAAAATTCCAACGTTTTCAAACAAAATTAAAAAATTATAAAATAAAAATTTATAAAATATCCAAGTGCAACCTCGGACTTAGGACCGATAAGTGGGGTTAAACTAGTTTGATGGCGCCAACCTTCCCCCTATTGCAACTTGGTAAGTTAATCGGAAAATATCCAATTCTCAAAAATTTAAAGTTAAAATTTAAAAATTAAAGAGTTAAAATTAAACCATTAAACTTGAAAAATTAAACTATTCGCCATCGCATTCTGAAAGATATATTAAAATATTAAAATTCTAAAACAATTAATTGCATAATATAAGTGAACCCTCGAACACCAAAGATGACGCACTCATCTTTAAAATAGTTGTATAGGTAGAAAAAATGTCCAAAATCCGAAAGTTCAAATTAAAAACCAAGTATGTTCACAAATGAATAGCGTAAATCATTAAAAACTCACCAAAAAGCATTCTATCAATAATTCAATTCACAAATTTTGAACGATTTTTCTCTCGCATTTAATACAACAATTATATATATAAATTTTCTGAGAATTAAATTCTTAAAAAATTTTGATGAGAAAAAACGTTTAAGATATAATTCAGACAAAAATTAAATCCTGGGATTTCGGGATTGGGAAAAACACCGGAATCCAGGGCTGCAAACCCTACTTTTAGGAAATGAATCTCATTGAAGCTATTGTAAACGCGAAACATACCGGCATTGGTTGAAAAAACTTTACAATTACTTTGCAATAAATTATTTCAAATATAAAGCTTTTGGGAGAAAAATTATAAGACCTTCACCTTTACTTTAAACTTAATGATCAATTTTAGCATTTGGAAAATGTTCATTATAATGAAAAACATACCTGCGGCTAAGGTACCAGTGATCAGTAGGAGAATAAACACCAAGCGGTTATAATTTCCCATTTTGCATCTAAATGGTATTAAAAAGATTGGAAGAACTTGTAATATACTAACGAACAGTTCTGATTTTATGAATGTAATGTTTGTTTATCTTAGCTTTCATCGATCGAATCTCATCTGATTATATGATCCAATAGCCCTTAAGTGTTCTATGGTAAACACAGAATTTACTATTTTATACTACTTATCTCTA
The DNA here is from genome assembly GCA_019973955.1 of Trichonephila inaurata madagascariensis. Classification (NCBI taxonomy): domain Eukaryota; kingdom Metazoa; phylum Arthropoda; class Arachnida; order Araneae; family Nephilidae; genus Trichonephila; species Trichonephila inaurata. The sequence goes on along the minus strand of BMAV01016640.1, from coordinate 488,562 downwards.
GTTTCATATCTTGGATTTTTGCAAAAGAAATAAAATGATTTGAAAATATAGAGTTTTTTCTAATCGTGAATATCATAGACTCACTCGTTATAAAGACTCAAACTTCGATTTTATGTGTCCTTTTTAAGATTGTTTACATAAGATTGCTTAAGAAAGTGGTTTATTGCAGTACATCGTGTGACGTCTTCGATTGGGGTGAACCCCACCCGGACAATTCTTCTGAAGTCACTATTTATTCATCCCCAAACGGCTGTTGGGTGACAAAGTGAAAGTGGCCTGGGTCATTGTTTGTTTCTGGCCTCGGTCAAGCGCGGACATCTGGTCATTTAAACTGAATGATCAATTTTAGCATTCTGTAGAAATTTTCTTAATAACGGCCTTATGCACGTGGGGCTAGAGAGTTTACCAGGTGAATCAGTAGGAGAATATGGCGCCAAGCGGAGGGGAATTTTGTGTTTGCGCGCAAATGGTATACAAAGGTGGGGGAGGGAATTTTTTGATGCAATATAGAAAAACGAGGGCGTTCTGGTTTTATAAGGGGTTAATTTTGGACAAGAAATGGGACGAGAAAACGGGATTATACGACAATAGCTGTAGAAAGTGTTCAAACGAGGTAAACACGGAATTTACTATTTGATACGGACTTACCTAGAATTTTTGGATTCAAGAGAAATAAAATGAGTAGGAAAAGCAAGGTTTTCTAATCGGAATAAGATAGACCCTCGAGTGACAAGACTTCGATTATGGTCCTTTTATAAGATTTTTAAATAAGATTGGGCTTGAAAATTTTGTTTATGTGCGAGTTAAATCGTTTCTTCAAACAGAAAACTGCCCGAGTAAACTACTATTTTCACTTCACTAGTGTATATAAATGTTTAAAAATCATTAAGTATTTTATTACGATGTTTATTTCTGTTCCTCATTTAAACATAATAGTTTTCATACCTAGCCCCTTATACTGTAATGCAGTGCTTCTCAAACTTTCAATATACGCGACCCACTATTCAATCATCATTTACATCGCGCCCCCCTTTATACATAAAAATGTATTGAATTCAATAATACTATACTTTGACACTAAATCTACAATACGACTTTAACCTCTTATGTGCCACCAACGTATATAAATGTCTCATTCAGCCAAAGCATTAATTTTCTGAACGTATATATACGTTTTTCCGAATTACGATTTTTTCTGTGCAGTGCTATCTATAAAATTATTCAGAAGGCTCTGGAACGCAGTAAAAGGACCTTGACAGTGTTTGCGAAGGATTTACTCTTATTTCAGAGGGTTTTTGCTTATTTATATTCCTTTTCTCCTCCTCCTCAAAAAACATCAAAATACACTCATCTACGTGGAAAACGGTGGCATTGGGAAGCGAATCGTGTAACTTTAAATCGACAGTTAAGGAATTGATTATAAACCGTATAAATTATCAAGATAATATAAGCCCATGGGGTCACTGATAATTATCAAACTTGTTCTTAACTTACTGTTGTTAAATTAATTATAAAATATAAATGTATCAGTAATGCACAATGTATAAGTATATTATATCAGTGTAAATGTGTATTTTATATTTTATTATATCAGAAAGTATTTTGTTTGCTTACTTTCAGTAAATTAATAATTTTTTAATAAATCTTTTGTTTTCGACTTTCAATATGCTCGCGCCCCCCTCATATAGTTATTACGCCCCCCAAGAGGGGCACGCCCCACAGTTTGAGAAACGCTGCTGTAATGCAACAATGTTTAATTTAAATATTAAAACAGAAAACTGTACACAGTTACATTTTTTTAAACTTCAAGGACTCCTTACTATAAAGGTCTTACCTTACACTGTCCCCCAAAAGTTATGGTACAACATGTTCTTCGAAGCTTTCCAGTAAGAATAAAATTCAGAATTTATATGAATGATAGTAATGAACTAAAAGAAAACTTAGCACAAAAACCGAGAACCACCACTTTTATTTTAAAAAAGGGAACACTTATGTAGGAATGGGAAGAAATGCTGAAAAATAAAAATTTCCCAACTTCGTGTGTACATTTTGTACATGACTGTCGATCTTAAATAGCTGTTGGCAATTTCGTTGACAATATCCAGAATAGTTTAACAGTATCTATTAGAAATCGTATATCTGATTCGTTAAGATGAAGGGTGGACGGATCAGGGCTGGCTTTAGCAGTTGTGCCGCCCCGGACAAAAATGGAAAATGCCGCCCCTCTCTTCAAAGCAAATTTATAATTAAAAAAAGGATTAATTGTTCACATAGAAACACACCTATAAAAGTTCAATAACTCTTGCGAACAAAAAGGCAGCATAACAATTGTATACACTTGCCTCCGAAAGTCTGCGTATAGGCAACATTTACTTACGTGTTTATGCTATAATCACTATTAAAATTTCTCTTTAAAAAATCAAAATACTTGTCAGATTGTTCAAAATTTCCTTATTCAAACAACAAAAAACTCAACAAAAACAAGAATGACTACCAATTTATCACCAATCATCCGCACCAAAAATCTGGGTACACTTACAAAATAGAGCTTTTAAAGACATTTTAAATAATTGCATTAAATCGTGTTTTTAAGTAATTATAAGCTTCTTTTTTGGTTTATTTAGGATTTAAAATTTGAAAGTTTGTTTGATTCCATGGCTGGCAACAGAAAAGAGATCGATAAGTTACTTGAAAGAAAAATCATCATAAATCTTCAGAAAAAGGGAGAATTTTTAAAGAAGCCGCTGAAACTGTTAATAGGAGACACATTCATTGATTCAAAAGGGTTCATAAACTACAAATCAACTAAACTTTTAACGCCCAAGCCAAGATCCGGCCTCCCGTCTGCAGTGTCACCTCTAGAAGCTTGCTTTGTAATACGCTCTATAAAAATAAATCCAAGACTATAAACTTAACAAATAGCTAAAAGTGTGGCTGAGATCTTGTAAAAAAAGAGTGATTTTAACCACAATTTGAAGAAAACTGAAAAACGGATGACTAACATGGCCGAGTTGCACTCAAGAAACCGTTCATCCTTCAAGTGAACAGTGCTAAGAGAATGACCCTTGCCAAAAATCATCTAAATAGGACATGTAATTATTGGGAAAATGTAATATATTCTATTGAAAGAATTTTTTTTTAATTTGGCCTAAAAAAGAACAAAGTTATACCTGCAAAAATTCCTGGGCATATCTTAAGAAAGAGAATCCGTTTTTGACTATCAAACATGGAGGAGGAGGCATAATGTTTGGGAGTGCATAGAAAGCCTTTCGGCTGGTAATCTGGAATTTATTGAATCAACAATGTACAAAATTGGTTACTTGAACTTATTGAAGTAAAGGCATATGGCATATGCCGAGAAACTTGCTGTGAGTGATGATTTTGACTTTCAGCGGCACAAAGGTATCAAGCAAATGGCTCATATTGTGAAGTCATTGCGAAGCGCCATAGCTGTTCTGACATGTCCCAAACCTATTCCGTAAGCCATTCCAGTCCCCAGACCTAAGCACAATACTGAATTAGTGGGATTTACACGGGTGAATAATCAGGGAGAACGTAATAACTTCCAATGAAATGTTCAAATCTGTCATAGAAGAAGAATGGAACAAAATATCCGCAGATGAAATAACTCTAAACTAGTTAAATCCCTGCCAAATATATTGAGAGAGTTATAGAAAGAAGGGAATAGCAAAAAGTATTAACTTTTAATTACAATCCATTATTGTAAAGGATTTTTCCATTGTACACAGAGACTTTTGACGCACTCGATTTATGTCGTTCTCAAGTTATAAATATTTGTATTATTTTATCAGGTAATTGTTGCTTATACAATTTGAATTTACGACGTTAGAGGAATCAATAAAAAACAGTATTGATTCAGAAAGACTTCATTTAATTAGCGATCTTTGCATAAATATGAAAGATGATCGCATGTACGCAGACTTTCGGAGGCAAGTGTATATGTTATTTTAAGTCTTAAAAAATACAAAATAATTTGAAATTAACAACATAATTACCTGTTATTATTTGAAACGAGTAAAATGTAAGATAAGGAATCGCCTATTTCAGCAGGACAATTTCTTCGAAAAGAGTCTACTAATGGTGGGGATCACAAACGTTTATTTTATATATAACTTATAGTAACTACACTTAATACTGAAATAAAACATCTCATGTGGCTCTTTATATACCAAAAACTATTTTTATTTCTGTCCCCTTTTGGATAGCTGACACCGGACATCCTGTGAGTGAAAGGAATGTCTATTGTGACCCCACTCCGGGATGAAGAGAAAGTTACTAGTGGAAGATGTGTAAACATATCAAATTTCATGACTCAACATATACTCCCGCCTCGAGCCCATCAAGTTGCAGCAGAAAAGAAAAAACCTGGCATTAAACATACAGAGTACAATATAAGGAAATAAGATACATTAAATGAAACACGAAAAATTCCCACCTAATAATATTTCGGAAAATATATAAAAAATTTTGTGTGAAAAATAAAATCTCAAATTCGATCCCAATGCCGCCCCGGGCAGGGATCCGGTTTGTACTGCACCAGAGCCGCTCCTGGACGGATGGGTGGAAATGAAGTTGTAACACACTGGTAGACGTCTCTATGGGACTCGTAATGGGATCTAGAACAGTCCATAGAACTTCATGGAGCACTAAATGTAAGAGAATTTGAAATTTTCAGAACAAAATTGTGAAACCGCCCCCTTGGGTGACCGTTTCTTTGATTATCCGCGTGAGCTAGAGGTGTAGGGTTTACAAAAGGAATAGACATTTTTAAATTCTTAATATGACTTTATTAAGAATGTAACTTAAGCCTCTAACAATTTAGATAATAGCATTTATGAGAGAATCTACTATGAACAAACACACAATAATAGTTAGACCGAATCGCGTAACTTGGACCGCTATCAATATCTAACCCGCCTAATATCACTTCTAATAATATTACGAGTCCTACCTTAGTCAATCCTACCTTAATTTGATCGTAGCTTAATTTACTATAAGATGCGTCCGGGCTCGCGTGCAATGGTATGCATCTTGACCTAATGGCTTAATCTTCAGGGTAACTTCTACTGTCTGTCAATTCACGCTTGTATCAATCGCTCACATAACATTTCCCAAATTGCCATACGACTTACTGAAACTTCTGTTATTTAAAAGCTATCTCATTTGCATTTCAGCTTCACGTTTCGCTTCTTGGGTTTTGGTTGGAAAAGAGTTGCCATTAATCTTGGCCCCCAAAGAACCCAGAGGACATGTTAAAGAAAAGACGCGTGAGCCCGTCACAAAATCAATAAGATATTAATGGGAGTTGAGAGGTAGATGATCAAAAAATTGTATTTTGCCCTTCAACTTTTTAAACTTGTTTTTGAGATGACCTTCATTCTGACAGAACATAATAGAGGAGACTGAAATATATTTAATCCCACTTAAGGCTGGATTCGCCTAATTGAGTGGTCATGGTCACGAACTCGTGGCGAACGTTGTCGATTCGCGAGTTCGAGTCCTGATGCCATTGAAGACCTGCCATGTAGAGAGGCTTATACATGTTTGTTACATGTTGCTGACATGTTAAATTTGTCGTGGCTCAAAATCCTCACGTTGGCGTAGTATGTAAGTTAAGAGAGTGGAGGTGCCGATGGAAATATCCTCGTCACTTGACAGTGGTTCAAAATTATTTTGAAGTCTGTCTCCAATAAGCCTCATGACATTAATAATCGCGCAAGCACCAGGGATCAAAGGATAAAGATGTCATCTATTATGCTACAGAGAGTAGAATCCCAAAAACTCGGTCTAATGTGGACCGAAGGGTGGCCGAATTTGTGAAAAATCCGGGTTATAAAAAGTGGGATTAAAAAAGAACTACGACAGTTTCCTCAGAATATATTGTACTGCATTATTTTCTTGAAAACGCAACAGAAAATAAACTGCCCAAATACCCTTAAACAGAGAAAAGGTATGTACTTTAAGAAGGTATATATAGCATTTACTACATGAAAATTAATGAATACATAATGTACAGTAATTTGCCTGATCAGACACACCTCAGAAAAATTCTTTGACGGCATAAAGCAATCTAATGAAAATTAAGATGCCGACTTTGAAAAAACTCGCTACTTTTTTTTTAAGAAATGCATTATGTCCTGTTGTCCATCGTACTGCTTTCTGCAGCTTCACCACGAAGATAACGAAGGAACAGTAAGTCTATTACTGGGAGACCTTGTTATTCAAAATACTGAAGGGTGGGTTTGACAGCCTTTAGTTCCTCACTATATGATATCTTAGGAGTTTGTACGGTGTCCTCAACGTTAATGTCTTCATCGTTTGCCCACATTTTACCATTAACTGTAACACACCATCAGTAGCGCACACAGGAATTTTTCAAGGGGGGTCCGGGGTCGAAAGTTCACCATTCTTGTATCATGCTCCTTTCGATTTTGTTGATTTTCGGAAAAACACCAAAAAAAACAAATTATTGAATAAATAATTAGCTTAATTAATAAAATTAATCATTAAAACAAATACTTAATTCAATTTTACGTACTTTTATACTAAGAATTATAATCAATCGGGAAAATCAAGGGTTTTGGGGTTCGGACCTCCCCTTGTGTGCGCCACTGCACACCATCAATAATTTTTTCATCAGACACACATTATGTCTCATTCGATATCCTTCTGGAATGGGTATGTTCGTGGGAGGGGGGAGGATACTTGCAAGGGTGCGGTCAAGTTATCCGGACTCCCGGGCTAGCGTACTTTTGGGACTCTACTGTACTTCCTGTACATCACGTCGTCTCAGAATTCTGAGGCTTGAAGAATTTTATGGAATTCAAGGCTTATAAAATAAATAACTAATCCATATTACAGTCTCTGGACGAACCAAAAACAGATTCAACGATTTGATTCGAGTATCTGTGGTCATGAGCTAGTGGCTACGAACCCAGAGTTACAACAGTTGCTTGAGCTAATCAAGCGATTCTCACTCGAGGCAACTTTATGCCAGTCAACTCGTTTTCTCTGTCACCATACTTCTTGCGAAAAGTGATGAGAGAATTTCTTTCACATGCGGACCCAAAGTTGACTGAAACGGGAGTGCTGGACTCATCGGTATAATGACTGTTTGAAGAAACAATAAAAGCTTTCTCCGTTTTCAATACACAAGTAGCCGCATGTGAAGAGCGTAGCTTCCACAATATCCTTTTTAATCCAGTTAACTAGTGGGAAGGACATTGTTTTCCACTGCTCGAGGGAATTGTTGACTGATTATTGGGGCACATGATCTCATAATAGAGGTCAAGATCCCGTACAGTGACAATTAAGTAACGGGTGATTTCTATTCAAAAAATTAACTACCAACTATTCGTTCCTTCTGTTAGATAGAGTACAAATTGACTCGTATGAAAGGGTCCTAACACGCAAAAACTACACAAGCAGGTGAGAGAACAATTAGAAAGAATGCACCGCCACAATAAAATATAACTTACCAAGTCATACTCGTATGACATTTTATCAAACAAGTAAAATAAATTTGTAGATTTGTGAACAGTAAATAGGGTAATCAATTTTCCCATAACAAATGGCAAACGTCATTTCATTGTGTGTGTGTAAACTTATACTTTAAACTCATTAGGAAGAGCTCTATTAAATAAGAGCAGATACAGCTCTTGTTATACATTCAACCTCTACGAGGAGTCTATAACACCTCCCATGTCAAATGGCATTCCCACTTTTCTACCATCTCATTTTCAGTTATACAGAATAATGTATGAGTTTATCTCATTGCACTGGCCTTATTAAATGCACTTTCCCCCTTTATTAGAATGCAACCCAACACTTCTAAATCTTCAAAGAAAAAACAGTGCCAAATGGCAGAATCACCACATAGGTCGTAGCTTTAACAGTGTATTCCCTTTCTCCTTGTGTAGAAACCAACTTTTGTGCGGTGTGTGTTATCGATGAAATGGAGCGAGCATTAATTGTAATGAGATTTGATTATGTTCTATAATGATTTATTCTCCATATTCAAGAGAGATTTAACCATCATAAAATTACGAACGAAAAGTATGATGGGGGGAAGAGTCCAAAAGCCATTACTGCATTGCATACCAGCAGGAAAAAAAGAAACAATTTTTACTATTTTTCAAAGCATTTTACAACCGACATGATTTTTTTATATAATCTCTAAAAATTCTGTTATTTTCATGTTTTATATTATGGCGTATGATATTTTAATGCATGTTTCAAATGCCATTGGTCTGACGGTGTCAGATCGAGGCCCACGAAATTCATCGCAGCAAAGGGCTAGATGAACGCCTGTCGTCAGCCGTAGCTTTGAGCACCATGCAGGTGACAGTACGATTTGGCTCGATTCCACCCAAATTTTGAGGGAAAACACTTTGGGGGTAGTCAGGAGCTTCCCACCTTTTTTCCCTTTCCACCAATCTCACGAGAGGACTTGCGGCTCGACGGCTATTTAGAGCACCTCCCCTGCTGCAAAGGCACTACACTTTTATAAACATCAATGCCTTCTCTGGGATTCGAACCCAGGCCCAATGGCACAGCAGTCAGCATCACTAACTACTATACAACACATTTTTGAGTACAAGTGCTTTAAAACATTTAGCAGCATTTTTAATTTTATAAAAGCTTGTTATATATTTTAAATCTATAATTAGCACGAACAGATATGATTTCTTTATTCAAATGTTGTTCGAGAAAAATAAGTTTTACTAAGAACATGAATCGCTGAAATGATTTTAAAAAATATAATAGAAACTTCATGCACAAAATTTCTAAAATGCTCGGAAATTATTGCATGACAAATGAATTTTAAAGACAGTTTTCTCCGAAAACTCATGGCCTCTTTATTTATACACTCATTAATTAAAAATTATTTTCGGAAATTTCCGTGTTTTACATCTTTTCATAGAAGCTCTTAATAAATATTTTATCCAACATTTTTTTTTATTTAAACAGATGTCACAATTTATTTAAGGATCTTCAATTGTTTAAAAACTTATAGTTAAATATTGAAATTATTTTATAACACACAGAAAAAAGTTCAGACTTTAATAAGGTAACAATCTTAAGAGGGAGAAGTCTTAAAATTATTAAATTTCTTCCATACTGACATTCAAAAATATTGAACACTTCTAAAACATTCAAAAATATTGAGCCAAATAACATTAATGAACAAAAAAAAGCCCCCATCCTCCAACTGCCAACAGAATATGAAGATTGAAAATTAATAACATAATGCCATGAAAATGAAAAAAATTTAGGCTTGTTAAATTATAATACAAAATAACCAATTTTTAGCACACTTTTACTAGGATGAAAAAGTATTATTGAAACTGTTTTGAGATTGATCATTAATGTTTCACATCTAAATATGCCACTAACAAATGGACCTAATAAATTTGAAAAAGAAATTAAGTTTAGAAAAATTACTTCAAAAAGCAATAAGCGAGAGCTAAAACATCAATATTCAAGTAACAGATTTGTCAAATATTGCAAATATTGAAGAAATCTTTAATTAATCTGTTTTTGATTGAAAATAAATTTTCACAATATTTTAAGCCATATAATTATAAAATTTTGAAAATTAAGAAGCGGCACTATATTTTAGTGAATTTTTACATGAATGAAGTTCATAAACAGACATGAAATATTAAAAAAAAAATCAGACAAAACACATTATATAACAATTGGTATAAATTATGCAAACATGCAAAACAGAAATAATTTATGAAAAAATTAAATTTGGCTTTTAAGTATAATTGGTTTTTAAAAATAAAACTTACAGTATTGAAATAATAAATATTTATTATGAGCAACAATAAAACTGCAATATAAAGATTACAACAAAATCACAATTTCATTAATTTCTTATAGAAAAATTACAGTAGACATAAAATTATGTAATGATTTTTATAAAATAAATTGTAAATAAATATATTCATCATTTTAAACTTGTCTAAAATGAAAATACATATAACAGCAATAAACATTTTAAGTACTTTTTATATTCTAAAAATAACTCGTAAATGGCATTATGTATCAAAAATATTTTTCTTTGCAGCATATGCAAAAATAACATATATAGACATATAGAAGTGGCTAAAAATGAATTTCTTTAACATCACAGTGAGTAAATTTTAAATATCTATAAATCTTAAAAGAAAATCTATATTTTCAAAAAATGCACCAAAGAGCAGAAAACAGCACATTTTACAAACAGATAAATTATCAAATCAATAACAAGAATATAAACAAGATTAATTTATATATTAATTAACTGATATTTTCAATTAACTAAATAAAATACTAACATATTATAAAACAAATTTTTAAAAAACTTGAGATATTTTATATAAATATAATTTTTAAACACACTCTTTAGGCAGTAATCACAGATATTTGGAAATAACATCACATTAAGTAAATTTTTTAAGCACTTTGGAATAAATTTTCAATGTGAATATGATTTTTTAAAATCAAAAAATGCTTAATTACATCATTTTTTTTAAAATACCATTATCTATAATCAAATTTCTTTTTTTAAAAAAATCATCTTTCTTCATAAAAGGACTCTTAAGTTCTTAATATTCAGCATTTTTAATCTATTTATAAAATAAAATTCCATTAATACTATATATAGATAAACAATTCTTTTTTTTTAAGCTGTTGTTTGATATAGTATATATAACAAACTTGCTTTAAATAACCTTTATACAACTTTTCAGCATTAATATTTTGTAATAGAAAAATATTGCTTGATCAACATTAATCTAACAGAATTTTATGATGCAAAAAGTCATGTAATAATCAACTCCATGAACTATTTATTAAAATTACAAGAGGTATTTTGATATTTCATCCAAAATTTTTTTTTATTTGCATGTTAGCACAAAAACAAATTGTTTGAATTCATACAACAAATTTGGTTTTCAAAAATCAAATTTGAAATACATGCATTGTTAATATTAATTCAGCATTATTTTGGTCTCTTGGCAGGTCATTCAATGAAAGGCTACACATTTAATGCAAGCCAATTTCAACAGCAGATACAGATGATTATATGCAACAAAAAATGAAAACATAACAAAAACAAATATTTTCAACAGCACATAAAAATGGTAATCTAATAACTATAAACAGCAAAATCAAGGAACTTAATGGCATGGCAATACTGAATTTTTTTCACAAACCTTTTCAGTTCTTCAAAAGAACATAAAATACAACGATTTTTTTTTAAATACACTTTCTAAGTAATGTAAAAGCTTAATAAAATAAAACATACAAAGGCAATTTTAACAAAATAAAAGCAAATACACAAATAAACACAGTCTTTAGAAATATTCCATTTCACAATTGACACACACTTCCAAAAAATTCTATTTTTGGTATTAGTTTAAAAAATATATAGAAGTGCTCACATAAATTACTTATCAAGATAAAAATCTATTTCTGGTCCCATATCTTTGTAAGCATTTGGTTTCTTTTTCTTTCTTTTGTTGCCTTGAATGAAGTAATTGAATAGCATTGCTTCAAAGAATCTAAAAAAAAAAAAAATCTAATTATTTCATACATAATTTTTTCATTTAATAAAACTCTAACCGTTAAAAATAGACAAAACATTTATATTTTTCCATTAATAATTCATAGATAGTACTATTATAGACAAAACTGAATTACTTCAAAAATAATAATAGTTTCACCAAAACTAAAACTGAAAAAAATCGCAACCTTTTTACGGGTTTAATTTAAAATAAAAAGAAACAATCATAGCTTTAGAAATTTAGGTTAACATGAATTTTATTCTTAAAGATAATGTAATTTAATCAAAGAAATAAAACTTCAGCAAGTAAAATTACCGAAGTATTGGACTGTATTCTGAAGCAACATGATGGATGCCATAATTTTGATCTTGCCATTTACAATGTATTTTGAATGGTCAGATCATAGTATAAAATCAAGTTATGTCTCACCATCTCCTCTTAATAGTACTTACTGATTCATAAAAAGCCACAATTAAAAAGTTTAGTCACGTGCTTAATGAATTCATTAAAATTAAGTAAGCCATTTTGTTTTATCCATAAGAAACATATTCCAAACATCTATTCACATAAAAAACACATTAAAAGATTAACTTAACAAACATAATTAAGTAAGAATTTAAAAAGATGCTGTAATTACAGCAACTATCTTCAAACATACAAAAAACTTCCTAAATGATAAGATTGATATTGGCTTTCTGCATTTCTTTTTAATCCAATGTTTTAGAATTTTTTTTTTTCATATATACACACTGTAACATAAAAAGCAATGCATCCTATTATCCTAATGGGATGAAAATCGGGAGATATGACGTACACATGGAGAACGAAACATAAATAGCATCACATGAATTGAATATTTTATTCATAAAATACAGCTACAAAATAAACAACCATCATGCATTGGTTCACCTCTTGCTTAAATGCCATCTTAGAATATTAAAGTGTTAAAGTACAAATACAAGCAGTAGAAGAATGATCTATGTGCAGTAGAGAATTATCCTGTTGAATTATAATCCCAGGAGTTTGTGAAAGAAAGGGCAACATTATTGAGAGTAGAATCTAATTGATGTATTGCTGCACAACCAAAAGTGTCCAATTATCAAATAAAATGGTCCTCCAAAAAATACCTAGTTTTTGGGCAGTGTAATAATAGATGAGTATTCCACTGCCGTCTTAGACGTTTTCAGAAACATATTTGCAAGTCATCAGAATACGATCTGAAGTAGTACTCATTGTTGAAAACAATTCTATTCCAGCTGCAAGACTCTCGGTTGAATAGGTCTGGAACCACTGCAAATATGCCTGGTGGTGTACAATGACATCTGTAACTTCTGCTCCCTTTTGTTGAATTGCCTATCAATAATCATTGCAGTCATTGGTCTCCAGGTTACATGTCAGGCTGTTGAAAAACATACATCATGGACTTTGAGGTCTGATCCGACAATAACTGTGCTCTTATATTTTTTTTGTCCTTCTTGGTCCACCTTCTTTACATTCAGTATCGCCATTGTTCTACCATTCCAGAATGTAACATTACTCTGATCAAAATGTTAAGAGATCCTGTGATTAGACCATCCTGCTTTCTTTAGACCAATTGCATGTCTTCTTTCAAATGGTGACATCTGCTCATACTGTTCACAATTTCAACTGAGAGGTATTGTTACAATCCATGTGAGTCTATGGAATTACATTAGCTTGAATTTGAATGCTTTATTTAAGTTTCACTTTTGAAGCTACAAGAACTGCTGGCCCCAAACCTCATAATTTTGAATCTCGGTTAAGTGATGATGATACCTGAGCTGGCATTCCATACAATGCCACCATATTTACAGTAGTTATGCCTTACATTTGGAATGCCCTCTGTTTAATACACAATTTGGCAGATACTCCATTGCAAGACATTGGAGCTCAAGCTAGTCACTTATTGACTGCTAAAACTTAATCATTTATATATTCTATTCTAAGGTATGTATGAGCACACATAATTTCTTTCCTTCAGATAATCACCTAATGTTTCGGTTTTTATGTTATAGAAAGTACACACAATCTTCATGAAAATTTATTTAATTAGTAAAAATAATACTTACATATAAAATAGAATTCTGCATGTTCAATAATAAGTTGTTCCAAAACTAAGGCCTTTTGTGCGTTCAATCATAAGTTGTTCCTTGTCATACATGTCTGGGGTGATTGGAGCAAATTGTCTCACATGGAATTCTTGAAGTTTCTTAAGACCTTCTCTATCTTGGTGCATATTTAATAAACACTTCATTATATCTGATTTCAAAGATTCTAAAATACAAAATAAAGTATTATAAAACCTAATAAACAAATTAGCTTTTTAAAAATCATACACATTTAATATAAAAATATTAATGACATTATGAAGTTTAATTAGATAAACACTGTATAAGAATTATTCTTTTAAGTTTTGATAACTGAAAATAAAGTCTATAAATGAAAATATAGAGACAAAGAGAAGAGACAAAGTTCAAAAAGATTCATTCAGAGGACAAATTATTATTGATGAGAAATAAAAAAAATTCTAAAATTTGACATTTCATTAATATGGCAATTCATTGTTCATAGATATCTGTAACTGTTTCTTATTGTGTACACCTTATCAACAAACCTTTATTCTCTACTAATGCTCTTCAACTCAAAAGACAATATAATAAAAAATGTACGAATTTCAGATTGGCAATTCTTATAATGCATATGATGAAAAAAAATCATAAATAAAAAAATTAACAGTTAAATAAAAAGTAAAGTTTCTACCAATGTTTTTAAAAAGTGTTTAGCAGAAATTAATCTTTTGGTCTCTGGTAGCAGAAAATTTAAGGAATACTTTTTTAAAAAGCTAACAATTTGATCAAAAGAATTATTAATGGTCAAGTAATTTGTTATTTTATGAGTAATGTATGGATATAAATCAAAACATCAAACTCATGCACAAATAGAGCGAATAAAAGAGTAATGTCTTAAATAGTAACAAAAAGGATAATTTACTTATGAACTTTAATTTATATATATAACAATATCCTTATCTGATTTTAAAGATCCTTAAGCAGAGATTTTAACAATACTTGAGAATCCTTTAAAACATCCTCAAGTACTGATAAATAGTTATAATGCAAATATATAATTGATATAAATAAGTATAATATAATAGCAAAAAAATTATAATCAAAAGCATTTAATTACAGTAATAATATTCTTAAAATTAGAAATTTCTTTAAGTAAACAATATTTAAAAAAATCGGTACTTGCATATTAGCATCACTACAGCAAAATTGGCATAACGCAAATTGTGCCTTGATATCAAAACAAGATAGAATCTAACGTGTTTTATATGAAAAAAAAAATCAGTCAGATTTTGATTGGAAAATGACATGATTCATGTGGCCTCACTTTGGCTATGCGGTGGCGCTAATACGTAAGTACCAAAAATTCTTGTATCATCAAAAATCAAAATATATAAAAAATTGTTATGTATAGTAAAAAGTTCATTTTCAAGGATATTCAGAAAGTCTTGAGAATAAATCTCCAATAGAATTTTTTTATTCATGTTATTTGTCAAAAAAATTTTCTAATTTGATGCTAACATAGGTACTTTTCATGCTCATATTGTAATTTATGTAAATATATATATATTTACTCTTTATATTATATTTTAGAAACCTAATATATAAAATTTTCAAAAGTATGAAATCATAACAAATATATAAAACCCAAAGATATCGATACCAGTAAAGCTTCCTCTCAGTCTACTAATATTTAATAGCAATTTTCATAATTTTTACTGGTTAAAATTCATGGTAAAATTAAGAATTGCATTCCGGAAAAGGAGAACTAATAAATACTAGGAGGTCATTAATTAAGTAGAAATATTATGAGCAAAATAAATTACAGGCCAATCACAGTCATTCATATTGCAGGCTACAAGAATTCAATTGTCAAGAAAAAGGCTACACGATGAGTGAAATACAAAAAATATTTTGGTCTGAGATAGTTTCAAGAATATCATTTTCAATACATGCAATAGATTGCCTTCAAAAATTACACTACATGATGAATTTAACAAATTGTGGTGTTATTGAAATGTTATTTTCAATGGTTTTATTGAAGATACAGATTACAAGAATATCACCAGCTTTTTGTTTAAAAACATTGCTAACAGTTTTGAAAATGAGGACTGCAGATGTGCTTTGCAAAGTTCTTTTTTTTTTTCCTTAAAAAAATATAATTAAAATTAATAGACAAATTCAGTTCTGTCAGAAAATTTTACATTATTTAATGAAAGATGCAGGCTTCTGCTAGGATATAAAAAGTTTAAAGAATTGGAAGGAAAAATGATTTTTTTCTTTATAATTGTTAGTTACATACATGGATTTCTTTATTTGCAATAATTTTAACACACACAATTATAGTTATAACTGATTCAAGACTGACACTTTTATTTCCAATTTCCATTCATGCCATAGTTGTACCCAACAATCTTAACAGTCTTGAAGAGGGTTATCTTTCATAAACAATAAAGGGACCTCAAAGCCCCATCCACTATTTGGAATCAAGTAGCGGAACTAAAACATTACTGATTTTGGAAATAGAGTAAGCATAGTATAATAATGTAAATAAAAGCATTATATTATGTATTGAAGATATAAAAATACAAATTACTTCTTATACATACATTCAAGTACAAAATCATATTCATGAAACAATTGATATAAGACTACTTTGAACTTTTCCCCTCTGTTCTAAACAGAATTCTTAGTATATTATAAGTACATTTATAAATCTCAAAATAATTTCATGAGTTTTACTCTATTTTTTAAATCAACATTAAAATGCTGTCATGTAGCTTTTAAATAATAAAATTTCATTTTCAAATTAACAGAAACCATGCAAGATAAAAAAAATAATAATAAGAGATCAAGATAACAAAGATAAAACAATGATAAAAAAAGATCAAAATAAAATCATCAAAGATAAAAATAATCAGATAAAGTATTTATAAAATATAAAAAAAAATTACCATCTAGTTTAGAATTCACAACAAATGGATATGGAGGCAAAGGACCCCAAGAAGTTAAAACTTTTATTTCATCTGCTAGATGCGAATTTCTTTCTAAGAAGAAGGCTAAACAATTTGCATCAACAGCTGCTGCATCAACTTTTTTGCCTATCACCATTTTTATACTATCCAAATGTGATCCTAAGAAAAAAGAAATGAAAAAGGCAAATATTATATAATCTTTCCTTTTATGTGGCTTCCTTTAAAGATTGAGAATTACATATTCTTCAATAGTTTTCAAAAAAAAGAATCAACTAATAACCCTCAATGATAAATATTGCAAAATTATCATTAATCACAAAAAATCAGATAGCCGCATAAAAACATAAAATTAGTCCCTCAACAAATTATAATAAAATAGAATTAATGAACACAGTAAAAAAAATATATATATATTTCTAATTTTATCAATATAGCTTTTGTATTTGGAAAAACTGATTTCTAGAAAATACCAAAGTCTTATTTCATGACTTGAATTCAAATATAATTTAACAATCTCAAAGCTTTTAACTATAAACAGTAGAAAAGCTATGATTTTTCAATATTTACATATTACATTGACAAATTTTGTCAAATCAAAAAACCTTGCCAAATGCTGATATTGTTTAAGCGCATGCATGAAAACAAATTCCCGCACATACTCCTTTTGTATCTCTGTACATTGACAAATAATTTAACAAAATTAAATAACATCTTTAAAAATTGTTTTTTCTTCATGTAGACTGTGCCATACAAATCCACATAAGTATGAATCTAAAAGCTATCCTGAAGATCTGTAATGTTTTTTGTTTTGCCATTTTGCTTCTGGTACTATATAACTACACTAACACTTAAAAATAGTTTTTCAGGTATTAGTGTATTAGACTGAAATACTCCACTATGTTCTTTTCCATAGGTTTATCTTAAATTTGAATAATTTTTCACATAAAATAACAGAATAATAAAATAAATTAAAAACAATGTTATTTTTTTAGCACAAACAATCAAGAATGTAGCATCTGAACATGCACAGGAATGATACAGCCTTAAAAAGAAAAGATTTTTAAATGTGAGAAACAAATTGTGTTTGAACATGCACAGGTTCATATCGTGGTAATATTACAGGTAATATTGGTGGCATATCGCAGTATTTGGCGACATTGCTTTATTCAATGAAATTGGTCAATGGCATAATACACAAGTAGCAATTTCACTCTGATTTTGATTTACTTAATATGAAACAAATTCAATTTAAAGATATTAATTTTCTCAAAGTCCATTTGTTCCCGCTTGACAACACCAAAAAAAACTTTTTGCTGAACTATGCATTACTGCATGCACAGATATTTTGCTTCTTAAAAATTAACTACTTGTTAAAGCTCTGTCTGTATCATTGTGTATGCTGCTTTTATCTCACATTAAAAAGTTCTTTTAAAATGAAGCAATGCGTGTCGCTTGATGGATTAGACTTACTAGATTAGATAAGAATAAATAATATTGAAAAATTAGATTCATAAAAAATGAACCATCGATGCAAAGAAAGAATTAAGAGTTTAGAAAAACTAGATACTAGAATGAACCCTTTGATGACCAGACCCATCATCTATAAAACTAATTCATTAAACACCAGCAAAAATATTTTTTATATTATTGCAAATTTTATTTTAAAAATATATAATATTCTGGTTAGTACAATAATAAGTAAAAAATTATGTCCAGAAAAACATGCTGAAATAGTTTTAGTACAATTTTACAGTTATTTAATAAAGTTAACTTCAATATTCTTAAGACATTCTTCTTATTGGGTTTAAATATAATAATCTCAGTTTGAGTTTCCCACCAAATCAAACAGTATGTTTAAAACAGTTAATCAAAAAATTAATTTTATTCTTGCTTTCATTTGTTAAAATTTTGATTGGTTGAATTTGATCATATAAATCTCATATCAGAGCAATACAATGGCTTTACACAACACATTTAATTTGGAACACACATGAAAGGTAGTTTGGGGATGATTAGTTGATTTTTCATTGATGTTGCACTCTAAAGCAAAATGATTATTGGTGATTGATTACCAACTGGAAAATGTTTACCATTGGAAACTATGAAATACTTTATTATTCTGAATGAAAATGAAAAACATTGAATTGCGTACATCGTAAAGAAAAAAAATATGGTAATATACACTACAGAAAAAAAAACTGAATTTTTTTTAAACATTGATAAACTTTATTACAGAAAAGAATATTTTCCACATTACTTTAATTAACCTTAAGAATATCAATGATTAACTCTTTGTTTCATTTCAATCTTTATAAAAACAACTTACCTGAGTAAAGAATGTTTCCAAAAAATGAAGAATTTTCACCAATTTCCTTTAAATTGTTCAAAGTAATAACATGGCCACTAAGAGATTCAGGGCAGTTATATGCCCACTTACATCCTCTCAAATCAATGAACTCTTTCACCTTTTCACTAGAAAAAGCAGCAAAATATTAACTTAAATCCTCAGGAAGATTTACATCCTAATAATATAGTAAGGTCTGATTTTAATGCACTTTTATTCATAGCCAAGTTTTCAAAATATTGTTGTCCTAATACATGGAAGTCCATTTTTTACCACCAATGCTAAAGATGACACAAATTAAAATTTTATCCAATAATACATTTAATTAACAATTGCTTTCTGATAAATCATCATAAACAGCTCAATGCTATATTTTTAAATGTATTTAATTTTATCATAAATAAATCTTAAAGAAAGATTCATAAAATATCAAAACATTAGTAATTGAAATGACGCAAAGATACGGAAATTGCATTTCAATAAAATTATCAAATGTATTAAATTTGGATGAAAAAAATGTCCCTAAATTAATAAAAAAAATAAACATATGGAGACAATGTTCATTTGTCATACTTTATCAAACTCGTAGCAATCGAATAGGATTTAACATTACATTAAAATGCTACTACTTCATGAAATATCTATGAATGAATATAAATGTGGTAAGTACAATAAGTTTAAGAATATTCATAGAAATAGGATATATATTACATTGGTAGAACATGATTTATATAGGATTCATATTCAAAGACATACACTCTACCCAAGAAAATATTTAAAAAATTATGAAAATTCATAACAGACTATATGAATTACATAAATTTTATACTTACAAATTAATATAAAAGGATTATAAAACTAAGCAGCACAAACTATGTATATTATTTCTCACAAACCACTTATATCCATTGTGAATGATTATGTTGCCTCTTAAATACAAATAAATCTTAATTTAATTATTTATATCTACTTTTTCAAACAATGTATGCTACAATGCACAAAATCATGCATAAATTTTAAATTTTGCCATGAATTCTACATGAAATTTTTTTAAACCAGTAGTTAACAAGAACAGATAATCATACCCAAGATCTTTATGCATTATAACATCAGAATAATAACCTGGACGGTCAAATCCACGAGCATGCATATGGATAGAGGATATAGGCAATAATTCTATTGGACTAGATTCTTTCTTCATTCTCAAATAAACTGTGCTGCTCATCCATGCTGTAAAGAGAAAATTAGAAAACATCAAATCAAAATATAATTTTAAAATGCTAAAGAAAATTTCATAAGAAATTTTTTTATTCTATGTGATTTATAGTATCCCTAACTGGCATGCACACTACGCTCACATTTTACTATAGATAAACACTTTAAAAACCAAACTCATTTCACAACAGCCCATGAGGATCAAGACCTACTGTGCTCATTTCAGTTTTCATGACCTTGAGCACTGAGATGCATGAGCAGATGTTCCAGTCAAATTGTCAGTCTGACATGAAACCCCCAGTGTTTAATAAATGTTAGCAAATTTGGTACTCATTTTATCAACCCACTGAAGGAATGAAAGGCTGAGTCAGACTTGCTCAGCCTAGGGTTCGAACCTCAGACCTATGGCATGGAACTGCAATATGCTACCATTCAGACACTGGGCCTCAAATACTTTAATTATATATTTTTAAAAAGCATAATCAAGCATTCTTTTCATTTACTTTCTGATAATACCTTAATAAATAGTAATTTTACAACATTTGGAAGATAAAGTGAAACAATAAAGCTAAATTTCTAGTAAAATAAAACATATAAAGCTAAAACATTTCAGAGATTATGATTCATTCAACAAATCAGATAGGATGGAGTGTAGATTATTGATCTCGCATCTGACTATGTTTATTAGATTTCATGGCAGGATAACAATTTCATTCTGGCAGACTATTTACTTTAGTATAATACTTATATTTTAAAATGCAACCTTTTAAGTTTTCTGTACTTGATTGCTATTTATATTTCAAATTTCCAAATGCTTTTAGAAAGGAATTTTTTTGATTAACCATTTTATTTCTCTTTTTGAAAAACAGTTCTAGTTTTGGATTTGATAGTTTTCTTCTTTTTGTACATAATTTTCCTCCCACATTTTTTATTTTTGTGCTTGTTCTTTCAAATCCTGAACAGTACGTTCGAGAAATATGATTTACATTTTTTATGATTTAAAATGAAATGGAAAAACAGATACAGTGGAGTATAAATAAAGGATTGTTAGTTGTAAATATTGAATGTACAGTTTGTAAGAATGCTTTACCTTTGGGTGAAAAGAAGGAACCAACATTTTATATGTTCAACAATGCCACAAGAAAGGAATGAATGTGTATCATATTAGAAGGTATGTATAAAAGATTAGATGATTTGATGAAAAAGAGATAAATATTTTTCAGATTTTGATTAATATGTGGGTATGAAAAACTAACTTCATTTCTTTGGAAACTAATATTTCTTAGAAGACAGCTATGGATTGGATGACTTTTGTAGAGTGGTGTGTATGAAAACATGCGATATTGAAAGTTCTATGCCAAGAGGTCCTGATGAAATTGCAGGAACTGAAAAAACCATGTTTGTGGTAAATGGAAGTTTAATAGAAGCAAAAGGATGAACCTGGGGGTTTAGAAAGGTCGAAAAGAGCTCTGACAGGTGTTTTTACCATGTATTTCAGGACAGTTTGACGAACGAAACTACTCAAATCCATCAAGCAGAGTATAAAGAATGGTAAATTGTGATATCGCATTGCTGAAAAGCTTACAATTGTCTGAGATGAAGAATTTATTCATCTTTCAATCAATCAAAGCACTTTTAATATTGAAAATTCTTAAACTGGGACACACAAACTTCATTGAGGGTCCTCACAGAGCTCCAACAAAAAATACCTGCATGGAACCCACATGAGTGAGAATCAATTTGATTTTAAACTTACAGAGTTCATGCATTGAAGAATGTGCAGCGGTATCTTCAAAAGCCAGTAACAGCCTCCGGACAGGGATGATCATTTTTGTCTAATGGTCATGTTACTTGGCTACAAGCCTGAGCATCCTGAGTTCTATCCTCCATATTGGTGACCTTGACACAGAACTAAGAAAAACTCAACCTTTGCACAGCTGTCATGGTGCCATCTATCCACTTGATGCAGCAACCAAAGTCGTCAGACCCACTTGACACAACCTCATCACCAATTAACAGCAACAACTCACACGCTCGCAATGACAAATATATCATTTGTTCGCCTATCCTCCAATTCACTGATGAGGGAGTGCTGTAGCGGTACCTTTGTAAGCCAGTAACAGCCTCTGAACAGGGGTGATCACTTTTATCTAGTGGTCATGTAACTTGACTATGAACTCCAGCGTTGTGGGTTATATCCTCCACAAATGTATAAATTCAACAATCTGAACAAATTGATTTTATTGTTCCTAGATGCCATTATGAAAGTTTATTCTCTTTCTGAGAAATTTCTCTTTTAACAGTAGGTAAGCCTTTATATCTTGCCTTTTATTTTATTTTCTATTTTTTAACTTCTGATCTATATATTTTCTTTATTTTAATCCATGATGTATTATTTTAAAAGCATTGCAATTAATATTTTCCTTTGATACTGTTTTATTTAGAATTTGCTATCTGTGAACAATTATTCATTTATATCAACAGTTTGGAGACGCCTTCTAGTCACCAAAAAATTTTCCAGCTTTGCTAAGGGACATACCAATCTACACTTTAAGCAATCAGATGAAAATATATTAGTACTTCTGCCAAATCATTCCCTAAATAATAATAATAATAAAAATTAAAGCTGCCTTACTGAACTCAGTGGTGCAACAGCCCATGAGGGCCAAGGCCTACTGTGCCTATTTAAGTTCTCGTGACCTTAGGCGCTGGGGTGCATGTGCGGATGTTTCAATCAAGTGGTCAATCTGACACAAAATCCCCCAGTATTCAGTTCCCAAGCAAGCTTCATACTCATTTATCGACCCATAGAAGGGATAAAAGGCTGAGTCGACCTTGCCCAGCCCAGGATTTGAACCACGGCGTGGAAGTGTGATAAACTACTACTCAGGCACTTGGCTTCAAAGCTGCCTTACAACAGTAATATTTACCATAATTTTGGATTTTCAAATATCTCATTATCAATACCTTTGGTACATGAGTAATATTCCCAACACTTATTTAAACCAATAAAGTTTAGTATGTATAATGTTTTTGTTTTTTTTTTGCTTAAAACAAATTTTTATTTCCTCAAATAAGTCTCAATTAAAATTGCAAAAAGTTAATGAAGCATCTTCAAGCTGATACCTAAATAAATTCAAAAATAACAAAAAATAAATATTAATACTATATTTAAATTTTAAGCTTATATTTAATATCTTATTGGAAAATCGAACACAACAGGGATTCCACATATTCACTGCTCAACAATAATAGAAAACTTGTGTCACATTTTAATTTAAATAACTTCCAAAAGAGTTAAAAATCAAAAAACAATGCCATAACAAGTTTATTTATTCTTCTTACCTAAATCCAAGTACCCAGACATAAAAGGATCTTCCCTTTCAGCTCTTGGACCTTCCCATCTTGATTCATATAACAGAGTAGTATGAATTCCAAGTTTTGATTCCAAATACTGAAGAATCATTTCGAAGTACTCCACAGGAATGCTTGGAGCTAAGTAAGTCCCAGCACGAAGAGTTATCATCTTGATACAAACTATAAAAAAATGGTCCAATTTCTTTTGACAACTGTACCAAACTCATATTAATGTGCAAATTAATTATTTAACTACATTAAAATCTAATAATAAATCCGGTGAATTTCTTAAACTAAGATTTTAATATTTCAAATTAACAATGAACAGAATTTTTCCCAAAAAAATACATTGCTTTAATTAATTCAAAAACAGTCATTTTTAAAACTTATATATATGCGTTTCCTTTTGCAAAAATATCAACTTTTAAAAAGATAAATAATTGCATTAACGAATTATGCAAAAGGAAAAAATTTTAAATAAAAGCATATTTCTATATTTACATTTTAAATGTTGGAGTACTTCTATTTTATTAAATTATAACTTATTTCGAAGAGATCAGAAATTAAAAATGCTCGTTTATTCGCAAGGAAACAAAATTAAAATACTAAAACCTAAAAAAAATGATACTAAACTTACCTTTCCGGTTGCTGGGATCACAATACAAACATTCGGCCACAACGTGATCAAGTGAGATGCGTCATATCCGTAACAGGAACTGATAAACATAATATTAAATTAGACCATAGAAATTAATTTGAGAGATATTTTTACATTCCATGTTTTTAATTATTATTTTTGTAAATGTATAACATTCAAATACAGTTTGCTATTGGAATTAACATTTCATAAAATTAGTCCAAGCTATGCTCCCGAATAATTTTGATTTCATACACAGAATGGGGGCCGCAGGCACCGAATGGTTGCATAGTTGTAAGCCCGTGGCCAGCATAGTTGCCAACCGCATTGGGATGCGAGTCCTGATGCCATTTAATTTAGACCCATTATGCAGATGATCCGGCTCATGTTGAATCTACCGAGGTTTAAAGTTCTCTGACATAGTATAGATAGATTACTTTTATTATAACATTGTATTTTATGGCTTCATGAGCACTATTAGTGATAGCTTTGCTGCACATCCTACTCTCCAAACTCCTTTATTACATCAATACAAAGCCTTCGAGTTTTGACCGATTTAAGATGCATCAGTCTCACTACACGGTGAGTCTTCAGAGGCATCACAAATTATCTGAACTTGAGTCACGATATCAGCTTGTTCACAGGATATCAGTTCACGAAAGTTTGCAAATGCGAGGACTTAAGATCTTGACAGAGTCCAGATACGTGGTGGGTCTTTAATGACATAAGGTTTCGAACCATGACTTGATAACGTAGCCTCTGACTATGACCTGTCATCCTCTACACTTGACCATAGTTCAAAATAGCGTAGTTCATCGCTAACTCTAATGTTGCTTCTGAGTGTGAAGAACTTGTCAATCAATCAATCAACAATGATGTGAAGTGAAGTGAACTTAATCATGCTTATGTGAACCGAATATTTTTGAAAAAAATCGTTTCGTTTTATCCAGGAAAGGCCATTTTAAAGGGGATATTTTACCTACAAAAAGTTGATAATAAGCAAAGGACAATATCATTTTTGGAGAAAGCAGTGATCATTAAACTGCTTAGGGTTATTTTTATAAGACATGAAATATAATTTCATATTTGTTAAACTAAAAGTATTCTTTTAAATAGGATAATGTAGCTTTAGTTGCACTATATTCCTCCAAACCGAATCAGTTGACAAAAAATGATTTCATATTACCTTATCCTGTTCTTGTTATGTATGTTTCTTTGTCTTTTGGTTGTCAAAAGTTTTATTTTTATTGAATTCTCTTTGAACTGAAATGTTCAATATAAATTTACTATAGGTAACTCTCTGAGATATGTAAGGGGCTTGAAGGAAACAGCTAGCAGTGATATCACAGAGATTGGTTGGTGTAGTTTTTATCTTTTTCATCGATGTGTTAATAAATTTTAATTATTTTTAAGGATTAATTATATGCTGTGTGGATTTATTGGAAAGTACCCTGTTTCTTACTAAATTTATAGAAAATAATTCTTTTCTTTTCTAGGATTTATAATTCTTAGTCAGCCGAATGAGTATCATAATAATTTAGCTGAACAGTTGAAACAAAATATTCTTGACCAAGTACTGAAACTGGGATGGAAAGTAAGTTTAGTTTTATATAAAGAATCAAAAATTAAGTAATTTTTGACATATTTTAACTTAAACTAGATGAACTGAAATATATTATGATACTACTTTCTTAACCTTATCATCTTGGCAAAAAGTCTTTTCTATATGTTTATCACAATGTTAAAAGTACCGTTTAGTCTTTTCAATAGAAGAATGCTCTGGACAGTCTGTTCAATAAAACTGATTTTTTTTTACACTGAAATTTGAAAAATACTATTTATTTTTTGGTATTAAAATCTAATAAACCAAATATGGAACATATAGGAATGGAGAAGATGTTTCAGTTCAAAGAAAACTAGGTAACATATTAAAATAATACTTCATTGTTTTTTCATTGTTACATAATATTACTGTTGTTTTTTATACTATAGTAGAATCAAAATATGGTAATATTGAATTTTTTTTTTTCCAAATGAAATTTCTTTTCTTTGTTTGAATTCTACTTATTAACATTTAACAAACAGAATGTTAAACAACTTGAACCCTTTTAGACAATCAATATGTATTATAAGCCTTTGATTTTTACATTTTAACTTTTTAGATCTTGAACTAACCCAATGAAATCTGAAATATTATAACCATAAATTAATAATCATCTAAATCAAGGGTGTCAAACTCACGGCCAACAACGAGCATTTTTGCAGCTCAATCAATATATTGACACGTTCTGTATGGCCCGGTCAATATAATATACATAAAATATCAAAATTTCTCCCAAAATAGAGAAGAGATATCAAGTGTCAGGAAGGACATATTAAATTTCTCTTGTTCTTTTATACATGTTTATTATATTGTATTATTCGAAATGAACCAAAGTTTCTATGAATTTTCATTTTTTTTGCAGCCCCCTTAAGTTAAATGTTTTATTTGGCCCATGTCAGCCTTTGGGTTTGACACCCTTGATCTAAATAATATGACCATATTTGAAAGAAATTTTAATTTATCTATTTTGCTGTCATATATAATATATATTTGTTTGTATTTCTATTTTCTTTAGGAAGAAATAAAGATTTTTAAGAGTCATGAAGATTTTGGTGATATTCTTGGCCACTGGACAGTAATTCCTTTATTTGAAAAGTGAATTTTTTAAAAAAAATTCCTTAAATGCTATATTTTTATAGTTTGTGATTAATATAGACTTTGTCTTAACATATTATTTATAATATTTTTTGGATATATTATGCTTAAAATCTATTTAATCTTGTAACTGTCATGAACTTTATTATTGTTAAACTCAGGTACATTAAAGAAATCATTATTGATGTTAATTTATTTGATTTATCCACTTATTTGTTTATTCAAAAAATAGAATATTTTCTGGTTTACTTACATTGTACTAATCTTCAATGTTTAATTAATCAAAATATGAAGTAATTTGTCTACCTGTTGGGGGAGCTAGTTTATAAAAAAATAAATAGTAGAAAAGAATTATTTTTCTTTGTTAGTGTCATTTGTGCATTTTGTTTAAAGATCTAAAATTTACTATACAAATATTTAATATTCATTCCACTTTAACAATATCCATTTAATCAAACTTTTCTTTATCACTGTTCATGAAAATTGAAGACACTACAAAGTATTTATTCACATATTTGGTACTTACTTATAGAAGGCACCATACAGTAATATCCCTAAAACTTTTGTCTCCTGGTGCTGTACCTAAGGATGTCATTCCGTCTGTACTTGTTTTCGTCAATCATAAAATGGATCACATCAATTTTCCTTATCAGGATTAACAGTATCTCATTTTTGAATGTATATTTTTTATAATCATTTCTGAAAACTGAAATTATTGGTCAAAAGGAAATACTTTTAAAAAAATCTGAAATTGAATTAAAAAATTACCTGTTATTTATTTCAATATTTTTAACATTCTTCATTTCCAAATACAGAAGCAACTTTTTTGATGGAAGATATTCAGATCCTGTTTTCAAACATTTTCCACAATTTTCATATTCCTTTATTTCTGTTGTACACTAAAAGATATTTGCAAGGATTTTCAGAAATTAGATTTCACTATTGTATATAATGAAACTATGAATTGTTAGATTTTCTAATCAATGTATGTTATTACTCTTTATTATATCTTATTAATTCAATAATTTATCAAAGTTTCATGTTTTTTTTATTATATTGGGTCACATACAAATCTTGGCAAAAATTATATCAGAAAAAAATCATTCGTGAGTTCCACTTAATAAAAGACAACTTTAACACATTGTTATCTGGAAATTTTACACAATGGCTTGTTTTGTGTCTCCAGCTGTTATTTTTGTAATTATATGTAGAAATAAAACAATTTAAATAAATTTTATATATACATAATGAATTAAGAGAAAACTTTGAATATATCTTTTGCATAACTTTAAATGTATTTCTAATATGATAAATTATATAGCAACTACTTACATGTAATGGTACACAACAAGTTTTGAGCCCTGAATATTATAAATTGAAATTGATAATACAAATGCAAACTTGAATTAACTTGCGATGAATAACATAATTTGGGCAGAAAAACTCACACGAGCATGATCAGTCAACAATGTGTCTAGTAAAATTTGTTTACTCATCTAGGCATTCTTTGTCATTGAGAGTTATAAGTACCAATTTTAGTAATATCACATCACTATTTACTAGCTGTCAATTTCTTCTTTGAAAAAGTATTTTTATAAGTAGTGTTTATCTTGAAATAGCTGTGACTTAAAGCATGTCACTGAATTTAGAGAATTATTCATTATTGGGAATAGGATACGAACCAATTCATAGTCGGCTTTCTTTAATCTGATTTTGTTGTTTCTTGTATTGCTAATAATTATATTATGTGTGTATAGGCTTTATTAGTTTATTCCAGACATTTTAATAGTTTTATTTGTTAGTTATATTATCATATGCCTGTTTATTTTTTTATATGAAATCTTATATCATCTTGAAATTTGGCCATGGTTTCCTTTACAATGTGTAAATTTTTTAAATTTGTTTAATTAAAGATAATAAGGTGTTTTGTATTTCCTTCACAATTACACAAATAATTATAATATTTAAATATCACTTTTATGTATTTACTGAATTACCTGTTTGAAATAATGAATAAAGCATTTGTTTTACTGATTTTTTTTATTTCCAATTTTACATTTTAAAAGCCTTAGATGTATACCATATGCAATAATATTTTAATGCCTCATTTTTTAAATTATTTAATTTCAATATTTATTTATTCCCGAATGGAAGGGCTTGTTTTGATTTGTTCTGGATTAACCAATGAGAACCCCTGATGATTTTTTTCACCTAAAAAGGACTTAACCTATTCTGTGTTAAAGTATTTTTGATGAGATGTATAATAATAATTTTTTCTAAAAAAAAAGAAAATTAGGGTATGTGATCTTTTGAACAGCAATTCGTAATACTTTTTTTCATGTTTTATAAGTATGAGTTTTAGGCTTCTGTTTACAAGAAGAAAATACTTCAGTTATTGACTATATTTAAAATTCTTTTTTTCTTTAAGGTTATTGGAATTTAAGAATCTTAAGTGGATTTTCTTCCTGGAAGATCAGACTCATGTTAACGTTCAAAAAGTGATGAAAATAATTTCTTCATACAATTCATCTCAGGTATGAATAAAATATTACTTTTACAAAATATTATATTTTTCAAATATTAGTTTGCATTATTGAGAAGCAGCTTGTTTTGTCGGTCCTTAAAGACCTTAAACCATGTGCCATATACCTCTGTTTACTTGTTTTAACAATTCATTAATAATAATTTTAAAATTTTTGCATATTTCTTACAAATCCCCTCTTACCTACTAAAAAGATCTTTCATTTTCTATGAAATAAAATATGACCTTTCTGTAAAATATGCATGCAGGAATTTCTTTTTACTTATCAAAACTTGGTATAAATATAGCATATCATAAAATTTTATTCATAATTTAGGATATTTTTGCTGGATATGCTTTACGAGATTTAAATCCAACTATAATTCATCATTTTGCTGCAACTGATGGAGATTCTGTAATTTTATATCCTCATTTTTCTGCTGGATTCTTTATCAGCTTTTCACTCATTATGAAGTAAGTGTAATACTACAATGTAATTTAATAACAATATTGTTGCAATAATGTAAGTGAGTGCAGTTAGAAATTAAATAGTTTTTCATTCATATGAAATTTTACTTTTGAAAGACTATTTCATTATATAACATATATTATTATAAACAACTCCATGCAAAATCATGTATATTTGAGAGAAATTTCATTATTTTAACATTTACTGTATAATATCCATAATATTTATATATATTTTAAATATAAAAGGTGCAAATGACAATGTAAATTTAATATCCTTACTGAGCTTCCTCACATTTTATGCGCTGCTTTACTGCTTATAGAAAATTAATATAATACTGTTATAGTGAGCAAGCAAAGAAATTGTGTATTTCATTAACTTATTTTTGTAGTATTTTTATGAAAATTTTAATTTAAAAACATTGCACTAAAATGTGTTCTGTAAATATTTTTTCATGCAAAATAATGAAAATACTTCAATATGTTGTGATATATTTACTTTTTTTACCAATATAACGCTTTAAGAAGTATTAGTCTTTTTAATACATATTTATTAATGTAATAAATATTACTCATATTTGTCAGCTATAAGCTTGCTTTTTCAAAATTATTATATGTAATGATATGGCTTTTATTAATATATTATCTCATTTTAGATTAACAGGAAAATGTAAAGATTGTTTCTTTTCTATAGATCCAAAATATGAGGTACATAATTTCTATAAATGCTATGACCTTAATATTTTCTATGTTATAAAAATTAAAATTCTAAAATATTTCATGAAAATGGATATAATAAAAGTTTGAGAAACATGTGAGGTACTATAAAAGTTCATTAATCATTTGAATGAAATGATAATTTTTTAATTTATATCATTAAGTTTATATTATTTTTTAAATGATTATATTTAATTGTTTGTATCTATTCCAAAAATATAGATCATTATTGCTTTTTAACTAAACAAATTCTGATGGCTAAAAACTGCTTAACAAAATACTTTTTATAAAAAGTTTTTGCTTTTAATATTAATAAATTATCTGGATGATTTTGTTAATAATAAAGTTACATATTTTTATTATTTTTCAACTTTCTTTCTTTTAAATTTTTAGAAGTATAATTTTGTTAAGTTAAAGTAAATTTTTTCAAATTCTTAAATAGATATAACATTTCAGTAAATGGCAATATATTTATATACATGATAACATGTTCCTGAAATTGTATCTAAGTTTATGTCAAAGTGTTTAAAATATGTATTTGTTGAGTCTTTGGATTTTTGTTATGTATAAATTATAAATTCTTAAACTATATTTAAGAACTTATCTTTCTCATTTTAGTTGGCAAAATTAATTTGGGAAAATTCAAGTGTTAAAATTATTCATGAGCCGCATCTCTGCTTGAGAAAAAATACAGATGTCTGTGCAACTTGGATTATGGGTGAATTTCCAGATTGTGTAATGTTATTTCACATTATTTGTATTCTCTCTGTTGAATTTTTGAATTTTTTTAAAATTGGATTATATTTTTTTAATATTCTATGAATAGGAAACAAGCAGTTTTAAGGAAAGATTCAATGAAAATATCATTATAATAGTATTGAAGTATAATTATTTATATATTATATTAATGTTAATTATATAAAACTCTTACTCAATACATTTCTTTAAAGGATTCTGTATTTTGATGTAACAAGGACTTTATATTCCAGTTTTCATATGTAGCTATATAAAAACTGAAACTTATATTAAAATTAAGTATTTAAAATTATTAATTTAAAATTTTTCTATGTCATTTTGACTATTATGTATAATTTAGGGTCCATCTGTTTCACCAAAGAAAATATTTGTTGCTGTGAAAACATGCAAAAAATTTCACAAAGATAGAGGTGTGTGTTGACTAAGGTACTTCTTTTAAATAGTATTTTTGTTTTTGAAAACTAAATGTTCTTCTAATTCTTTAAGTATACTGTTTTTTTAATATGTTGCTTTCATTATTTATTTTAAAATAAAGCTTTGGAACTCAGTGTCTGTTTTTCCTTCTTTTTGGCCTTTTCTTTTAAAATTGATTTTAATTCATAATTATTTATTGTGTAATTTTTATTTTAAGAATATATTTCGTAATAATCTAGATTCTTAAATACACTTTAACTTTCACAATGTAATAGCCATCCAAGACTCTTAAAAAATGCATAATCTTTATTTTGTAATAAATAAACTGTCAATGTTTCAAAATTCTTTCTTTTTATTAGAACATAACTAAAAGCTATTGATAAAACTGCAAATTTTGCATTTTATTCTTTCCATTATTTACATTGCATCGCATTCGAATCGTTTCATGAAAGAAAAAAAATATGACAGTAAGCTCTAATTTTGAAACAACCCTTTAATTTATGAATATTTTTTATTGATAACTTCTTATTTTCAGTTTCAAAATATGGCCATTAATTTGTTTTCAAAAAATATTTTTGAATTCTGCAGGATTTTATTACACTAAATGAATATTTTAAAAAGAAATTCACTTATAAAATTCAGATATTTTCATAAATTTTATGATATATTATGAAACATTATTTTAATTTTTAAATATGTTTACTTTTTAAAAACGTTTTAGAGCAAAATATTGAAACTTTTAAGAATGGCATTATTTTGTTGTATATAAGTTTATATTGGTTTTGGGATTTATATAATGACATATAGAATTACCATTAATTATGTAGTTAAATAACTTTATGCTTTTTAACAAAAATTTCTTAACTGCTCACAGTAAAAGTTTTGAAAACAACTTGGGGTCCAGATGTGGAGAATTTGTTGCTGTTCAGTGATGCAGAGGATAAATCCATTCCTACCATACAACTAAATGTGAAAAATGTAGATGTAGGTCACTGTGAGAAAACACTCAGCATAATAAAATTCTTTGTTAGTGGTGATATTTCATTTGATTGGCTCACTATTGTAGATGATGATACTCTTCTAAGGTAAATCATAGATGTGATTATATATGTTTTATATATGCCAAAAATGTTGAAAATCATAGCTTATTAATATATTTTTATTTTGTTTCTTATGTTTATTTTTTAAAAGGATGTCTATAAAAAGTCTATTTCCTTCATTAAATTATGATTACGGGATATTTCTTTCAAATGAAATTTCCAAAAGTTTTTGTAATTATAGAAATATAATAAAGTACACACCTACTAATTCCACAAGATTTTTTTACATATATATTGCTTACATGTGATGCTTTATATCATCTTTTAAAAATATTACATGTGTTTATTTTGATACTTCTGTAAATTTATTTTTTAGCTCATTCTTTTAATCTCTCAGTTTGAATTTCATTGATAAAT
This sequence comes from Trichonephila inaurata madagascariensis, assembly GCA_019973955.1. Classification (NCBI taxonomy): domain Eukaryota; kingdom Metazoa; phylum Arthropoda; class Arachnida; order Araneae; family Nephilidae; genus Trichonephila; species Trichonephila inaurata. The sequence goes on along the minus strand of BMAV01016640.1, from coordinate 455,343 downwards.
AAAATTATTTTATTCTGATATTAATCAATATTACAATTTTCAAAGTTACTGCAATTTGTCTTGTTTGTTAAGTTGATTGCTAAGTTACCTGAACATTTCCATTACCTGATGAAAGAATACTTATGCAAAGTGGTAGTTGAATTTAGATAATTAGAAGAAAGAAACAATGTTAATATTATAGAAGTTGAATTTTATATCTTTTCTCTTTGAAAAAATAATGTAATTTATTCTAAAATCCCATAGCTGAAATTAACTACAGTAGTACAAAAATCATTTAATTTAACCAATTCTTGTTAAAATTAAATGTTCAATATTTTTTTTTATTTTATGAATATATTTTTTTTCTTCTATTGTATTCAATTTAATTTTAATGCATTATAAGTTTATTTTTTTCTGCAACTTTATTAGTATTGTTAAACTACTTGAACTGTTTGTTATTCTCCAACTTTTGCTGTAAGATATTAGTACTATCAATTCATAGTGTTCTTAAAAATAGCAAAATATTTGAAAACATCCTAAAAGGTTTTAGTAGTTTTATTTTGTGAAATTAAAGACAAGTTGTAAGTCAGTTAATTAACAAGCAATATTATTATTATTATATCTTAGCTAAAGTTAACTAATATTTAAGAATGAATTAAAGAAAGTATTTAAACAGTTTTTTTCTCTTCCCTTTTCTTAGCTTTCAAAGGCTAATTAAGTTATTATCATGTTACAACTCCAAAGATGATGTTGTTATTGGTGAGAGATATGGTTATAGCATTTCAAACAGTTTTGGGTACAATTATCCTACAGGAGGAAGTGGGTAAGTGATTTTTCTCTCGTTATCATACTGTAATGATTTATAAATTTTTCCTACATGGGTTTCATTTCTTAATTTTTTTAAAAAATTGGTTTGAGATGTTTTGGAAAAAAAAAAAGTCTTTTTATTTTTAAATACTATATAATCTTTTTTTTTCATAAGGAAGTATAGTTATCATGCATGAATATCATTAAGGGGACGCAATAGGACTCAATTGACAAAATTTCAAATAAATTTTTTTAGCTTTAATTATTTTTTATATAATTTTCTATTATTTCACAAAATTTGAAAACTTAAAACAAATTCAGATTTTTATTTTAGTTTTTATTCACATCTCAATAGCAAATAAAAACTTTAAACAGATTTATCTCTGAAAGAAAAATAACATTTATCTTCATTTAAAAAATACTAAAGCTTTTTCTTTTTTTGCTGCCCATCTGGTGTAATGGTTAGTGACACTGACTACTATGCTGTAGGGCCTGAGTTTAGATCCCAGAGATGGCATGGATGTTTGTAAATGTATAGTGCCTTTGTGACATGAGATGTTCTAAATAGCCATTGAGCCACAAGTCCTTTGGTGAAGTTGATGGAAGGGGAACAGAGGTGGGAGGCTCCTAATCACCTCCAGGGTGTTCTACTTCAAAATTGGGGTGGAATCGAGCCAAATCGAACTGTCACCTGTTTGGTGCTCAAAGTTATGACTAACGATAGGCATACATCTTAGCCCTATGCCGCGAGGAATTTCGTGGTCCTTGATCTGACACCATCAGACAGGTGGCATTAGAAACAACAGGCTTTTTTCTATTGTGCCGAATGCTTTGAAATTTTTTTCACCTGATGTTATTAGTACATATAACAAAAGTTAGTATGCATTTTTGAATAAAAGCAATGCTAATTTTTTAAAAAATAGTTAAATTTAGAATTTACCCAATTTTAAAGAAATTTTCAATGAGCATTCTGGAAAAATTTTTTTATATAAATATCAATCGTGCTAACAGAAAATCCATACCAATGTGTTATACATAGCTTGACATATTTGTAAATCAAATTTCATGAGTGTACGTCAATTATTGGAGCAGTAGCATTTTAAAATCCCTTCAAAAATTTGAAAATTTCTCTTTATAAAATTAATCTGTTTGTCTTTTGTAGTATTTTGAGCACAAAAACTGTTTTACATGATCCATATACATTGGTAACAAGCAAAAAAAAGTGTTGTTAATTATGCCACCTGATCAACCATAACATCAGATCAAGGCCTGCAAAATTTATTGCTGCAAGGGGCTACCTTTTTACACCTGTCACTAGCCATAGCTTTGAGTACCAAACAGTTGACAGTATGATATGGCTCGATTCCACCCCGATTCTGAGGAAGAACACCTTGGAAGTGGTCAGGAGCCTCCCTCCTCTCTTCCCCTTCCACCAACCTCACGAGAGGGCTTGCAGCTCAAAGGCTATTTAGAGTACCCCCATGCTGCAAAGGTACTATACATTTACAAACATCCATACCTTTTCCGGGATTCAAATTCAAGCCCTACAGCACGGCAGTCAGTGTCACTAACCTCTATATCAGATGATCAAAGAAATTGTGTTTCCCCTAATCGACTGCATATTAGCAACTAAGCCTTTGCAAACACTGCAAGTCTTCAAATGCGAGAACCATTTCAGTGGGGGTACCATCTAGTGGCGGCTCTTGCTACCAAATTTGGACCGTTGAATTAATTAAATTCAACCTCTTGTCGAATCCTGAATATTCCAGTGATTTAATTTTCATAAGAGTACCAGAGCCAAATTGATACTCAAGGGATCTTTTACATGCCACATAATCATATGACATGTATGCCTACACAATTTTCATATCCAGAAAATCTATCGAACCTGCAACCTTAGGCTTACAAAGCAGGAACGTTACCTCTAAGCCACCAAGCCGATTAGGGGCAAAAAAATTGTAACACCATTAAATAAAAGATTTTTGAACAAGTCGTATCATGCCCCCTTAATATAATATGAAGACATCTGAAGGCTCTTTTATATTTCTTTTATTACTTGAATAGTTTGTTTCATTTAGTGTTAATGAAGAATAATGTTTTAATTTTGAATATATATAATTAAGTTATACTTTGTTTCATGGTTCTTAGGTGAGCAAAAGTAATTTGTAAAACACTACAATTGCATGCATTTCAACAATACTTTTTTTATTTTCACATAATTATGTAAGTAAAACTAAACTTTTTGTGTTTCTTGAAGTGGAGCTTATTATTTTGCAAGTGTCTTACAATATGTAATCTAAAAAATGTTAATTATATATATATATATATGAAATTCTGTTTTTTATTTGCACTAATATGTAAGAATGTATTTGTTTTAAAAAGTTATTTTTAATGAATTATTATTATGCTTTTAGAATGGTCTTCTCAAGACCCTCATTGGAAAAACTGATTACCCATTGCCAATGCCCATCCATTGATTCTCCTGATGACATGATAATTGGAGTATGCTTGAAAACTTTGAATATACCACTCACTCATTCACCTTTCTTTCATCAGGTGGGATTCTTTTAGGAATTTATGTGATTAAAATAACATCTTTTAATTAATGGACTTCTTATTGTTAAAAATGTCAGTTAAATTTATCATACAAGTTCCAGATTATGCAATTTGTGAACTCTTTAAAGTTTAATACTAATTTTAGATAAATGCAGAAATTCACAATTATAAAACCTTTGTTCAAAATGATATATGTAATTTGTTATAATCCCCTTTTATAAGAAATTTCTACAAAGCATTATTTAGGTTAAATTTATTTATCAAAAATATAAATACAGTATTTAAAAAAATTACACAATGTATTTTTTTATAATTCTTGTCATTTTAGATTTACATGACTATTAAAGATCAAACAAATCTGGTCTTACATTAAGTTTGTCTTTTTCTTTTGTTACAATAATTTATTAAAAAGACTGAAGCTTAAACAAAAGGAAGGAGCTAATTTTTGGCTCTTTTATCAATGATTTTGTCATGAAAATCTCAAAACGTATATCCATTACCCAAATGTAGAACTTTTATGTTGTTTTAATATATGTCTATAACATATATTTACTATATATTTCCACTTTTTATTTTCTTTTTTAAAAAAAATGTTTTTTCTTCCTTAAGGCACGACCAACTGATTACTCACCTCTATTTTTGGGACCTTTAAAGCATATTTCATTCCATAAGCACTGGATGATAGATCCATATGCCATATTTGAAGAATGGCTGCAAGACAATCATATAGGCAAAATTAAACATTCAGAATTATGAAATTGAAAATAATTGTATTTACCGTTACATTAAATCTCTTATAGAGTGTACTGTTAAGAATTTCAAATTAACTTTTGTTCTACCAGATGATGAAACATGTTTACATCAATTTTTTTAATAATGTAAAAGAAGAATGCTGACCCTATTAATTATTTTTGTCAAATGTTTATTATTTATAGAACATTTGAAATGAACATTAAGGCATAATAATGCTTGAATGATCCCAATTTCGTTTTACTGTGTTGGATTAATGCTAACCATAAGAGAACTTTAATTATATTTCTGAGATCTGTATCAGAAATAAATTAATGTATTTTACAATACTTGTATAAAAAAAAATCATGTAAAAATATAAAATGAGTGATTATCTAGAAACTACAAAGTTTGCCATAAAATCAATATTAAATCTGCAAGTATAAGGAATTATAATGTTAACCCTTTAACTGTCAAGTTATTTTGATGATTTGGGTACACAAATTGTCAAATTTTTTTGAACCAAAGAACTTCTAACCTTTGAATTCAGTAAAGTGCTGTGTCATCTATTGAATTGAGCGCACATTAACTTTTCCCGAGAATCAGTCCGGTTTGACAAAGAGATGAAGCCGAAATAAACGTCTCCCGATATACATTCGGGTAAAACAATACGATGCACTCAAAAAAAAATTACCCCGAGTAATATGCGGGCGTGACATTTTCGAACACCAGTGCTGTGCCCGAGATAATCTCGGGCATGACAGTTAAAAGGTTAAGGAGCAATTCTAAATAAATTTCTATAAGTTTAGTTCTTAATAACTTATTAAAAAGAAGAGTTTACACTGCATCTCTTATAGTTTATTATTTTTATACATCTGTTAATTTTTATATCATTAAGTTGTTGTTTTTTTATTTGTAATACAGAAATACCTCACTTAGTACAGTTAATTGGTTGAAAGTACTGCACTGAGTGAAGCGTTATTTCTGTAGGAAAATATGTCATTTATTACAAATATTCGTATATTTACCTAATGAAAAATAATAAAAGGGTCAAATGTAAACCAATGGAACACTTATTGCTTTAAGTAATCATTTTTTTTAAAAAGGAATATACATGTATATATATTTTTTTACTAGAAAATCAACCAAAGTTATTTTTGCCTTGTTTCAAAGCTTTTGTTTTCATCTAGATCAGAGGTTCCCAAATTTTTTTGTCTCACAGACCCCTTGCCATGTTTTTCGGTTTGAGGTTGACCCCTGCTTATCTAATATTGAATTTTTGCAAATTGATCAACTTAAATGCATTTTTGACAGCTGGTATAGAGCTAGTTTATTTTAACCATTTAAAGTTCTAACTGTAGTAAAGTATAGTATTGAAAACTTAAGAAACACGTTATTTAATTAATACATAAAATAACTGAGCAACAAATGCTTTGAATAGGAGGAATGAATCTGGTGCTTCAATAACAAATTTTCAACATTTAATACCAATCTAGTCGGGCTTAACCCTAAATCTCCTTAGTTAGTCTCCTCCCCCTTTCTTTTTTGTTTCAGAAATTTGCTACCACACTGAAAGGAAAACCAGGAAAAGGAATTAAAAACTTTTTCACCATAGTCCACAATTTGGAATAAGTAACAGGCAAGTCTTTTTAAAGCCAAAACTGCTGACATGCATTTCTAAACTTTACTTTAAGATTTCCTTTAATGCCCATTCCGGTCAGTTCCTCTTGTAATACGACATTTCTTTTTTAATAATTCAATCTGACTATATAGCCTACTGTGGTATTACCATAGTCAAAGTATTCTTAAATGTAGTTTCAAAATCTGAATAGAGGGATTTAATTGTTGAACATAAGTCAAAATGTTATTTTCCTAGCAGATTGTCTGTGACAAATTGAGAAACTTGAAAAAATCATGATGTCTAACATTACACTTCTTTAGCTTTAGCAAGAAACGTTGAAATGATGGTCCTTGTTTTCATAAAACTTATGCAACCGCCTTGTAACAGCAAATTAACCTCACTAAATTTAGTAAATAAAACTATTAAATAGGTAAAATCTGGCTTCAACTTGATTAAATTTTCTTTTTCACAATCTGGTTTAATGAGAGCCACTATCGTAGACCCCCATTTACACCTCATGAACCCCCAAATTATTATTTCGCTGACGTGGAACCCCTCGTGGTCGATATAGACCACTTTGGGAATCCCTGATCTAGATCATTTCCTGCAATTAATTCATGTCCTCTTCCAATGGTGCTAAATAATTCTTCAGAATTATTCAATGTGAAATTTTTTCTGTTTCATGCATGGAATATAATCATAATTTTTTCGTTCCAGTTCAGGTTTTTTTTTAAAAAATGTATCAATTCAGTTCCGGTTTTCGTTCCACCAAAAATAACAGTTTTCGGTTCAATTCCGAATGAATGATTTTATGTATATTCTTATTTGTACTAAAAATCTAATTCTATCATAAACAAAAAATGTAATTCTATCCAAAAATCTAAAATTTTATTCTTTTTTTAATTGGTACACTATGTGAACTCGTACAACTAACCAGCATGTAGGATACCAGCGGTGGGTAGGGAATGGTGTACATTGGCTTTGTTATCCTATATCAAAACTGCATTTGACATCTATATTCATGATTATGTGTACCCCCATCGCTTGACACTCTTATCATGACTTGGCCTAGCTTTTCTTCCCAGAAATCTAAAATATTATGTTTAATGTGCATGTTGTACATGAAAAGAGGAAACTGAGAAGCAATGTACATGTAATGATGATAATTATATCATTGATGTTGAATTAGAAAATATTGATAAGTTGAGGTTACATTAACAAAATGACTGAAGATATATTGAACTGAAATAAACCAATATTTTTTCCTGTTTTCGTTCCGACCAAAACAATAGATTTTTTCCGGTTTTTGGTATTTGGTTTAAAGCCCTTGTTTCATAAGCTCCTTTTTTTTTCTGTGTGGATGAGAGATTTGTCGAAAGTCCATTTAAATACACTCCATGGCATCTGCAAAATCTAGTGTCAAAGCCTCAAAAATCATTATGTAATGAGGCTAAACATATTTCCTCACAGTTTTATTATGTTCACTTGCTTCATTTCATGCATATCCAATATTCTTAATAGCTTTTTGGATATTGCCACTTTTTTAAAAATGTGGTCAAAGAAGGAGCACTTTCATTAGAGGTGTCTTAGATTGCCTGTGAAAGCTTTCATTTCAAATAAAATGCTTTATTTGAAAGCATTACCCCCCCCCTTGATCCATGGGTTGCAACTCAGAGGTGGTATTGAAGAGAGAAAACAAATTCTACCTAATTACAAACATTGGAAAATCCAGTAGGATGACCTGGTGCATTTTCTGACAATAAGGCTTTAAAGTCCATATTTTGCTTTTTCCAGCAATTTTAATCAGTAAGGCAAAAATAATCACTAAATCAATTTTCAAACAGTTTTAGTTACCGAACCTTTCTTATTAAAATGCAACAAAAAAAGCTCATTAATTTTCATAACATACTTTAAGGTACTAGTAGTGTAATACACAAGTATGAAATAATCAGATTCATTTCTTCCAGGCAGGCAATAGGATCATATGATCCTTTGAGCTTGGGTGAGATAACCCATTTTTTGACAAACAAGTTCTAGAAGCTGTGATGTTTCATTATACATTTAGTAACAAGCATTTTCAAAGACAAAAAATAAGTTACAAGATTCTTATTAATTATCTGAACAGTATTAAAGCATCATTACCTACCAATATCTTTAAACTGTTTACATCTTTTGCAATGATTTCACAATTTGCTAAATCCTTCCTATGTTCTTAGGGAAAATACACAAATGCTTTTTACATATTTCATGCTGGAAATGACAATCATGTAACAGGAAATTTCACACATTTAAATATTTACCATATAAAAGTATTAACATGTCATTGTACAGAGAAAAAAAAAAACTGCAGCCGATTGATAGTAATTTAATTTGCAGTTGAAATTTTTATCTGATTCTGTACATGAATTTTTGTTTGTAGAGATATTAAAATGGGAAAAGTGTATTCATTATTTCAAAATAAAAACTTGCATCCCATGAAATGTATAATAATCTTTATATTAAAATATAATGTTTGTAATTTAGGTCTCAATATTTTTGCTTACATTTGAAAATATATTTTGTATCTATTATCAAATGATGCCTATTTTAAGTGATGTAAATAATGCAAAAATATTTTTCAGTTATGTTTGTATTTTTATAATAAATATTTTTTGTAAACTCTGAACTTTAATTTTTTTTCTTTGACTGCCCTTGAATTAAAAAAAAATTCTAATCTAGATTTTAATGTACAGAAAATTTATTTTCTTGAGAATAGTTTTCATATATTGAATTCTAATAGTTCTCTTGCTATATTTTATATGTAATTTTAAAACTGATTGACTGACTTAATGTTTAATTTTATTTTATGAAAACTTGTGTGCAATTTAAATATACTCTACAGTTTTTTAAATTTGAAATTATAAGCATCAATGATGACTTACTTCCTATAAATTTTTCATTAGTCTAGATTTTAGAGTACCTTAAAATACTGACGTATAACTCGCACTTTTAACAAAAAAAATTAAATTGAAATTTACAGGTGTGCATTATATGCTGGGGATAAAAATGATAGCTTTAAAAATAAAAAAAGATGAGCATAAAAGTGATGTTAGTTCATTTTATATTCACCACTTTTAAAGTAATTATATTTGGATTTTTTGGGAAACAAAACCTTATAGCAGATTGCATTCAATGTTATAATTAACTAACTTTTTTTGTCAAAAATAGACTTACACCACTTTCAAAGAAAGCGGCTCATATATTGAAATGCAAATTATTTTATGAAAGAGATTGCAATTCTAGAAGTATACTATTTTTTCAAAAGCCTTGGATAAAACATTGAATAAATGACTTAAAAACATAAGAGCACTATATATGTACAATTCAGGTTTCTTCGTAAAAAAGGGGGTGTGGTTTATAAAGTGAATATACATAAAAATTAAATGCAGCTTAAAAGTATAGAAGTGCGTTATATGCCAGATTTTACTGTACTTCTGAAAATTTAAAATATAAGCATTTGTTAAAAAAGATAACTAATTGATCACTGAGGGCAAAAAAGAACACTTTATACTCTATAAAATTAAGAATTTATTTATCAATTTTGCATCTCAGAAACATGAAAATTTATAACTTTGAACTTCAGATGATTCAGAGCAATCAGGAATACAATATGCGAATTAGATATAATTTAGTGGCTCTGCAACAATTGAATCAAAATCACCTTAGTTTCATTGATACAGAATCTTGATGATATGTTAGTATATTGGTATGGATATATGTAATTAAAACATTTTAATACCATGTTAATGAATAAAAGAATTTATGAAACCAATACTTTGTTTAAATACACACAAAAACATACATTTACGAGAGAAAATTATAATTATTTCAACCCATTCTGCATTTCTAATTATACATATAAAAACTAGGTTTCTATGACATTAAAATGATTAAATATTTTAAAATACATCATAAGAAACAAGTAATATATACTGCCATCATGTTCCTTTTAAAAAGCTGAATTTTTGTTAGCTTTTAAAGATTTTAATGAGGAGACAAGCTGTAATATATATAACAAAAATTAAACTAGATATTTTAAAATAATGAGACCTTTCATCGCAGCAATGAAGTATTAAAAATTTCCAGCTGTTTTAAAATTAGAGTAATTCAACTATTAATGAATATTTTTTTAAAATGTTTGCCTTGCACTTGAGAATAAATATTTAAAAAAATGTGTACAACACTGAAGTTTTGTTAACACAGAATGGGTTAAAATATGCAACGAAAATAAATTATCCACTACATTTTTTCATAAAAATAGATAAAACACACATAATCATTATTTGATTAAACATTACAAAGCATTCAAGTAACAGTATAAAAGTATTTGTATCTGTTCTTATCCTTTTTATAATGGCATGGAAGCATTTTTCATTTTTTTCGATGTATTTTTAAAATAAGTTCACTATTCTGACAGATTTACTATGCTTCATAAAGTACCAAGGCCATTTAGGTAGCCCATATAACTGTATTTCAAAATAAAATTGAAACACAAAGGAAAATAAAGTTTCCATAGACCATAATATTAATTCAATTTGAATTAAAGTTATCTGTGTAAAAACATGTTTAAGGCAAACATATAATTATAGTCTATATTTTAAATTAACACAATTTGTTCAGTTAGATTGCTTACAGATAGTTATGCATATTATAATTTTTAAAAAGTAAAAAAAAATACAATCAAATTAAGGATTTATTTACAATATAGTCATTTTTGCCCAAACTTATTTGGAGCTTTTTTTGTAATCAACATTAATAAAAATATAATTTGCATGCATTTTTTTTTTTTTTTGATTATTTTCTCTCAACAAATTTTACTTTGACAACAACAAAAAAACTATACTGAAAGTGTGAAACCTTTTATGATTATATTTGCAAATAATTAAAATTCTTGAAAAATTGAAGATATTTATTAAAATCAATTACTTTTCCATGATTATACACAGTATCATACTTATAATCTATAAAATTTTAAGTACTCAAGAAAATACAAGAAAAAAATTCAGATAAAAAGCAAATATGCCTCATCACAGTTGTATGCATAGTCCAAAAAATGTCTTCTTCTACTCTAAATATATTTTCAATGTATTTTGTTCATCAACTATAGTTAAGAGGTCCTTGGCAGTATGCCAAATATTTTGCATAGATATGAGTGAAGAAATATGAGCATATACTGCAGAAATAATTTAAGTCACTTTTGGTTTCGAAACAGTCAGCATTTTTTTCTTGCTTTCATTAATGTTTACATCATTCACACATCCACTAATAAAATGATTATAAAATAATAGGTACTTTGAATACAAAAACAAACAATTGACAAGTTTTAAAAATAATAAAAATACAAGATTTTTTAAGCCATAAATGAAAACAAGCTAGTTACAAACTCCCATTCAAAAATCCTTTCTATGTTTTCTAAAAACTCTGCGAAGTACTGCTTCACTTGCTTTTCGTTTGAAGTTTTAAAATTACTTATAAACTTTACAAGTTTCTACATGGATGCACTATCAAATGAAGCATGTCACCACAAATTAGAAATATAACCCTATATTTTAATATATATATATAAATATGTTTATAAAACAGTCAAAATATTATATTGCTCAATAAATACATATAACAGATGCAGGACAGATACCAACACAGCAGTTTTATTTATGCTTTTAAACAAATGTCTGAAAATATATATACGTTTCTATGCACTGTAACATACTAAAACAAATTTTTATTAAACTGTACACCATATCAATTTCCAGAGTTATTAAATGCAATTTCTCTTACACCTTACATCCCCTACATTAAAAAATCTAAATAAATTGGGGTACTTGTGCATTAAGATAAAAATTTGACATCTAAGAAGTAAACTACTCTTAAATAGTTTTTTCGAAACACAACCAATATTTGTAAGAATTTTTGATTCAAAGTTCAAGTCTTGAATTAATCAAATACTTTAAATATTTCATAATATTGCAACATTTTAAAAAAATTTCTCGAAGAAATTGTGATTATCTACTTTAAACAGATTTATACCTAAATATAGTGTAGAAGCTTAACAGTAAGGAAAATTTAACAATCCTTGAATTCTAATCTTGGCTATCACAGAAAAAACTCGTCTGCTTCAAGATATCATTTCCATCCACTCATCAAACAATTTTGAGAAGCAGAACTGGTACAATCTAATTTTAGAAAAAAAAATCTTGTTTTACTAAGATGATAAAAATACACTTGCAATAATTTCATTAGAATCCCCAATTACTATACTATCAATAAACCATTTAAAAAAATGTTTAAAGATGTCGCAGAACTATATATCGGTCCTTTTCTTTAAAATCATTGAAATTATAACAAACTGTCCATCAATGCACTTTGAGGAGGAAAAGACAACCGACTCTGCAGACCTCGTGAAAACTTTTGATTAGCTTACAACGAAACCAAAATATTAACTTATTTGTAATTCAAGTACTCAAAATTTAACATTTTTGGTAAAACTAAAAGAGGTCATTCTGATCTTAATACACAAGTACCTAAGGTTGTTACTTATACAGCTCTTTGTTCATCCTTAACATAATAAGAGTATTACATAATGCCATTCTAACTACAATCGCAGGTACTGCATAGTTTAACACGAAGCATTTCCCATACCATGCATCCGATAATGCTTTCGGAAGTATTTTTTATCCCTAAACTTTTTATGACAAATGTCACATTCATAAGGTTTTTCATCCATGTGACTTTGACGATGGGACTTCAATCCATTGTTGCTAGAAAACCCCTTATAGCAAATGTTGCACATGAATGGTTTTTCCCCTGTGTGTAAGAGGTAGTGCAATCGCAAATGTTGCTTCAATACAAAACCTTTATTGCAGACATTACAAGTATGGGGCTTCTCACTTGAATGGACTCTATAATGCTTATTGAGGCAACTTACATCTGCAAATTGTTTGTTGCAGACATCACAAACAGGTTTGTCACCTGTGTGAGACAAATAATGTTCTTTAAGAGCCTCAGGATCAGGAAATAATTCATTGCAAATATTGCACTTGTGGGGGTGCTCACCAGCATGGATGAGGTAGTGACGTTTGAGGTTAGTTCTCTGGGTAAAGCTTCGATTGCAAATGCTACAGATATAAGGCTTCTCACCAGTGTGAATGATACAATGGTTCTTTAAGGTCTTCAAATGAGAGAAACTTTTGTTGCAGACATGACAGACATGACGCTTATCTCCCGTGTGGTTGGCGTAATGTTCCCTGAAACTTCCACGGGTTTTGAATCCCTTACCACAGATGTCGCAAACGATGGGCTTGTCAGGGAAATGTACAACTTGGTGCTCGCTCAAATCGGATTCGTTCAAAAAACTCTGATTGCAAATTTCACAGCAAGGAGGTTTCCCACCATTGTGGATTTGGCAATGCTCTTCCAATTCATCGTAATGTTCGAATTCTTGAAAACACACAATACAAACACACGGCTCATAATCATCATATTCTTGTAAAACACTGTCATTACTTTCATCCATTAAAATCGACATCGTACTAACTTTTCCGTAAATGGCCTAGTTTCCAAAGGTATTCGCCCTATTCACTCATCCAGCGATAACAATATACGACGTAACGAAACGTGCAAGCCTTTTCATTCATTTGGCTGATCTCATTGGACCGTTACCAGTACACGTTTCAGTACATAAATTCGGTAATTTTCGCTTGGTTACTAAAGTGGAACAATTCAGAAATATTTTTAATTAAATTGATTTAGTTTAAGAATAAATTGTAGTATTTTATGAGAGAATGGATCATGCTTTAGCCATATCATTTAAAACAGTAATTTTAAAAATGAATTAATCCATTGCAAACTATTATTTGAATCATTAGTAAATTGAATAGAACAGAAAAATATTAAACTGTTACCAAAAATTTATTAATAGAGTTATTTTTTAAAATGTCTATCTTCCAAAAAAATATTATTGGAGTTTTTATTTTTTTTTCCTTTCAATTTTACTTTAGGAATGAGCATATAAATAACTCCTGCGATTTGGAAGATTATATGAAGAAGGAAAGAAATTTTTTATAAAAATCTTGCATCAGGTACACATATTTTTAATTTACAGTATGATTGAGGTAATTTAAAAGAATTTTTTATTTTGTTTTTTCAATTGTCTCCGAAAAAGGTTATTTGCTTACAAATGCCTACAGAATTCAGAACGTTAGAAGAATGTTAGAAATTATCTGGCACCTCTTACAATATGTTTTCTAGTTAGCACGCCGTTTAATCGGCATTTCGAGCTCTGAATATTGTTAATATTACTTATTAGTTGTCTTGCATATGTTGATGCATTCAATGGAATTTATTAAGCTCAATTTTTGTGATACATTATTACGGAACTCGTGTTTTCGTGTAATATAACTGTTTTCGGCTAAATTTTTTTCTCGTGTTTAAAAAATTCATAAGGTCACCTTTTCCTTTTGAGTGTAAATAAATCTTCCCGGTTATTGCTGTTTTAAACAACAAAATGTAACTGCTGTTTTATTTTTGAGCGCTGCTATCTTTTTTTTTTTTAAGAGGTATTTAGACCGTATCAACTGTTAGTATTTTTTCTTGCTATTTAAAAATTATTTATTCAAATATTGCCGTTCTAAATTCAATTTGCATGCCTCGACCAATTTAATTTTTTATACACTTATAATTTCGCATTATTTAAGTTTATAAATTTGGAAAGTATATTTTAGGGGGTTCTTAATGGGTTTCCCCAAAAGATTTTCTGAAATTTTGTTGAAAGCCATTAAAACGCCTTATGTTTTGGCAAAATTTTAATATTGTCTTTTATATTATGAATAAATATTTAGTCTCTCTGATATATATTTATAATTTATTATGAAAAAAAATTTCATGCTTTCAAAAATATTAGTTCTAATTCAAATATTAATAAGTTGCTGTATATGTTTAGCAAACTTGATTAAAAGTGTTATTTAAGTTTTTTCTTATTGTACTCTTTCTAATGTAACAGATAATTTGCTATTGAAATTAACAATATTGGTATTCCTCATTGTACAAATATCTGGAAATGCAACAAAATTTTACGCTGGTATTTCTGCTGGTTTTGTAAAAGGTCAATTTTATGTACACATCTATGGTATATAATTATTAAATAACTTTTTAAATTTATTTCAGCTTTGAATGAAACTTATAAATCACTCATGCTTTTGTAAAATATTGAATAGACAATCAACTTTAGTTGTTAAATAGAAATATTACTTTGTTTAATATTGTATTTGTATCTTTATTTCCCCACATCTCCTTTTTTTTTTTTTTTAATTTATCAATTACAGCATCATAAGTTATTTAGGAAGAATTTTTGGCTCAAGTGTAGTATAGGAGGGTCACTTTGGATTTGGCGATTTTTTTATTATCTAAATGTCATGGTGAGATAACAAATTCATTCTAAAATAAATAATTCTGAATAAAGTACCTTGGCGACCGCTTTTACACCAAAAAAGGACTGCGCCAAGTGCTCCCCCTATACTACATACACTTTAAACAAATTTTTTTTAACAGATGGTAAAGAGCAATAGAAGTAACGGTACTTATGTATTATTACAACCTATAGGTGACATGATATGAAATGAAGCACCTGGTTGCCAATTCAGCTCTTATGACATATAAGAATTCGGAGTTGCCAAATTGGCGAGTTATTAAAAAACTTGGCAATTGTTGCAATAATAAGCAAGTACCAAGAAAAGTTATTGTTTGATTTTTCATGGACAATATATTTTTAAGCTGTGAATCGCAGTCTTTTTGAGTAGCTGCTGCTTCTGGAGAGTATTTTGTGATCTTGGACTAAATTGATATGTTAAATGTAATCCGTGAGCATAACCATTAATAAATAAAGCATTGGGGGAGACATTTTTCTTTCATTGGTAATATAACTGCTTTTTATTGTCAGAGGATATCATAGTTTAATGATATGCTTAAGGAACAAGTTTATATTCACATTTAAACATTGACTCATCAAATATAAATTCTCTAAATCAATAGCAAAATCTGATTGTCAAGAACTTTTCTGAATCTTGTAAATCTTTTTGCAACTCTGCTTTCAATATATCTTGTAAGTGTTGGGAAAACCTACATTTTTTATTGGTACGGATTTATTGGATATTTTTTAACATCTATCCTATGTATTGAATCTAATCGTTCTAAATTGAAGTTCCTTTTGGATTTTATAAATGATTTCTAATTAATTGTACTTTGACGACAAATTTAACAATACATGATTTTAAGACATTTTTTTCCATAATGGGGCCTCACAGACAGAAGGATAACTCTTATTTGTGTAGAAAGTATCCATGAATGAAGCATCTGATTATTTCTGTGTTATTGTTTATGTGCTTTATTTCAAAGCAGTTGCTGTGCACAGCTCATTTAATTGAAAATGTTTTTAAATTTCTTCCAAAGGTTTTTTACTTTTTTTTAATGGGTTGCATATTTGCAACTAAGTCTTTGCAGACATGGCAAGTTCTCAAATGCAAGTCATTTTATGGTGGCACCATCTAGTGGTGGCTCTTGCTACTAAATCTTGTCACTTAAAGTAATGGTTTTCTACCTTGTTATAGTGTTCTCTGAATTTTTTTCGTGATGAATTTTTACTTTGCAAAAGTCCAGTAGTATATCGTTCTTTTTTGTTTTTTTTCTTCCCTTTCTATAAAGTATATAAAGCCAATAAAAAAAAACTTTTCCCTTTCTAGTAGTTTTTACATTTTTAAATTATTTTGAAACTTGGCATTGTCATATTAGAGACGTAAAATACCATATTAGAGGTATAAAATAGAGTATTTTATTAATGTTTTTTTCCATGTATAAATTTTTTCTAATTGGTATTTTTCTTTTTTCAGTGACCTGCAATTTCTACCATGTCCAACTTCATGAATCGAAACATACTGATATGTGCTGTTCCGACTTTCATTGTTCTTCTTTCTGTATATTGGTTCAGAAGAAAAAAGAAATTTAAGACAATCTCTAAATCAGAGATAAATAAACAGACTTTCTTTACTGAAGAATGTGAAAACAAATTAAACCAGCCTACTGAATGCAGCAGTTCAGATATTGCTGACACGCTTTCTGATGCAAGTAGTTTTGCATCTCCAGAAAGCTCAGAAAAATCAATAAGAACTAAAGCTTTCCAACTTCCTACTCCTAAAGCTAACACTACTGGGAACAGTAGCATTACTTGCAGCACACCAGCTGCCTTATCTAATTGCATAGAAGTAAATTCATTTGAAACAAATCCTTCTATTAAATCTGATAATCTTTTGTACAAATCCAAAGATATACCATTTTCAGATGTACTTAATAGCATAGAGCCAGTCGTATCTGATTCTTGTAATAAATCAGAAAATAAATATTCTATATATGGTGATTGCATAAATACACCAGAAATCACTGAATATGAAAAAGGGTCTATCCCTAATGATAATAATTATAATCCATCAGAAATTACTAATGAAATTTTGTCTTCTGAACATGGAACTATCGTTGAAAAGTCTGAAAAGAAAAATTATCAGTCATCGAATATAGATACTTCCGAAGTTATCTTCAAAATGGTGAGCTATTATCAAAATAATGGATGCGTTGTTGAAAATGGAATTTTGCCCTCAATGGATTCGAATGTAAACAGGCTATCTCAGCATGATACTGAAAAATTACAGACCATTGAGACTGAAAGTAATGATAGCCATTCTAGTGTGCTTGATGAAAACAGCTTGAGTTATGTTAGTGATGATTCAGAATGCAGGAATCAGGCTGAGTTAAAAAATAAGGATAGTCTATCTAGTGTTCTGGATGAAAACAGTGCTTTAAGTAGTTTTTATGAGGACTCTGAAAAAAGTCTTAATGTCGAAAGTCCTATTCTTTCTACTTTCAAATCGGATATTGATGGAGACAGCAAGGATTCTAGTGCTGTGGAAGAAGCAATTATTGTGCCAGTCACAAATGCAAATGTGGATTTAACGTCAATTCCTCTTAAGGAGTCAATTCACCAGTGTGAAAATTTGTTTGATTCAGCCAATGTCAATGAATCGGAAGTACTTGACAGTGTTGAAAATCAATGCTCAAATTCTTCTAGGATAGCTGATGAAGCCCAAAATGTAGAGACTAGTTCTCTGGGAACTAAAGACTTGCTGGATAATAGTGCTTTGCAAAATTTACCAATAGAAACTGTTGAAAAATTCTCAGAACTATGTGCTAGTGGAACCAACCAAAGGCATGCAATTGCTTTAACCTGCTGCGATAAGGCCTTAGAATCCTGTGATAGTTATACTTCAGAATCGAACTTTTTTCCTTCTTCCAATGAAAATTCACCTAAACCATCATTAACTGTATTTGACACAATTTCAAAAGACTCTCTTGATCTACCCTCATTGGAGAATCCTAGTAACTCACTTGAAAATATTGAGGAAACCAATCATATTTCTGTTGAAGAAGATGGCAGCCATGTATACAGTTCTTCTGCAACTGATGAACATTCAGAAATAGATGATTCTCGGATATCTCCAATGGACATTTCTAGAATTTTTAAAAATCCTAATGTCCTTCCGTCTGAAAGCATTCAAACTTCTTTAGATCTTTCCAATTATCAGACTCTTGGGGATATCCCAAGTAATGTAAGTTTGTAGCAATTTTTTCCCTATTGTTAATCTTTCAACTTGTGAAGGTTTATTTTAATCTACAAAATTAATTCTTAATGCATTCATTATAACATTTAATAATCTTAAATTTTGGATTAAATATGAGGGATACCAAATATATATATATATTTATATCACACTTTCCTCTTTAAAAATTATATTTACTACATAGTAGATCACATCTTTCAAATATAGGAAAAGTTCATCTAATTAATAGTCACTGAATAAATTGATATACTCTAAATCACACATTCAGTAATTATCCAGTAAGTATAAAAGATTTAATTAACAGGATATAATTAACACATAAAATCCACAATAGAACAAATCAAGTCACAACATCGCATTAAGTCTAATACAATAGAAACATCCCTGTTCAGACTTACTCATTGCTTCTTAGTGTCTTTATATAAGCTGGTCATAGCTTTTGGAACTTTCTCACAAACTAATCATCCTATGCCATTCTGGATTTTTTCAGAAATGTCTATTTTAGTTACCAAGGTCAATCTTATTCATTTACTTTTATTGAACAAATCTTTCTTGATCTACAAATGATATTTCCAACCACTGTTCTGTTTCGGCAGAAAAACAAAGTCTGAAATTTCCAAAATATTATAATATAAAAATCTTTTCTTTTTTTTCAAAGTGAGGTTTAATAACATTTTATTATAATTATAAGCGTGATTTAATTTATTTTTGGTTACTTTTTGGGGCATTTCAGTGCTAACTTTCTACTTAATGTTAATCAAGTTCAGAAATGAGAACACATTTTATTGGAAAAGTTAAGTCATTGCAATTAATGATATAACCTATAAATCACATACAAATTTCTATAAAATCTTATGTGGCAATTGAGAAAGTCTGTGTAATGGGTGAGCGATAGGTTTTATTAGTTCTTATAAAAATTTTATTGCTGAAGAAGGCTTGATCTAATTTCATGCTCCACATTGCTTTTTGAATGATATTTGGTCTCTATTAAATAATAGCTGAAAATCCAGAGAGCTTATAATAGATAGGATGTTGCCAAGGGAATGAGAATCTTTAGAACTTAAAGTTGGATACTCAATTTTGATTGAAATCCAAAATTCCATTAAATCCGAGCAAGCAGGTTTTGTTTTCGGGTTTATTTTATTTATTTTTTTCCCATTAGAGTTCAATTAAAATATCCTCTAAGGTAATTTCTGGAGGAGCTTCAAAATGAGAAGGATCTTGTATCTATATAAATTTCTCTACATTGTCCTCCACAAAGTATTTTGAGAACCAGTTGGTAAGCTTTAAAAGGTGTACCACGAAAAAGGACAGTATTTCCTGTAGAATAACAAATTTATTAGGAGTTCTGTATTAATACAATATAGAAAAAATAATCTTGAGCTTAATCATTTAGTTTTTTAATGCTCTACTGCAGGTTTTTCTGAAATGTTAAAATCATTTTTACAAGTTCAAAGATGTGCATAGTATTGCTGTGTGATAGCAGATCCAAGGCATTAGTATTTTGCTGAAACTAGCATATTTTACAAACTAAGACAGTCATTTGACCTTTTCGCAGAAAAGTGCAAATTTCTTGATGTAGCTTAAATATATGAGAATGTTGTTGCATGACTACAATTGTACATTAGGGTTATGTGTTCAACTTCCACATCATGGCTGCAATAGCCAAGTGGTCGTGGTAACAGACTCATGGCAGGCATATCACGAGTTTGAGCCTAGTACCGCTGAAAAGACCCGCTGTATAGGGGGTGATGCACATTAAATCTTTCGAAGCTCAAACCTCCTTCCATTGATGTGGTGTTAAGAGAGAGAGTGCCAGCACTCAGGTGTCTGGTAGGTTATCTGGTTCAAAATTACAAGGTCAGTTGCCAAAAGCCCTAGAGTAACAGAGTAGTGCAGCGAATATTCCTCCTCGGCTTAAATTTGCATAGATTTGTAAAGGGGATCATCTACATAAGTCGAAAAACCTCGGGGGTAAAGTGATCATTTTGGTCACGGGATGTAACATGCATAAAAGGGAAATGGGTCCCCTGGGGTTTTTGTCCCCTTCAGATGGGGGCCACCCATTGGTGACCTGGGTGATCGAACACCTAACCTTCTTATCTGTCAAGGTGCCATCTACTCCCAAAAAGAGCAACCAAAAACCCCCTGGCAAAAAGGTTGACTCCCGGCCAACTCCTCAATTAACACCAACAACTCCACACCTTGAACAACTTAGGTTCATTCCCTATCCTTTTCTGCTTTGGAGGGTGGCGGGATCATTTTCATAACCAGCAAACCTCCCCGGCTAAAAATGATCATTTTGGGATCCTTTTCAAGATCGGATCAAAATATTTGTTTTTCACTTTTTCATAGCTTATTTCTACTATAGAGCTATGTATAAATAGCATTCTTTGTGTATTATATCAATATAAAGATGCATATATATGCTATAAAAGGCTGGATTTAAATAGAAAATTATGTTTATACAATTGCAAATAAACCTTATTTTTCCAAATATATCTTGAGAAAATCTCATTCTTGAATATAAAATTATTTGTAATTAGAAATTACTATAGTTCATTTCAAAAACTTTGGGGATTTTTAATTAAATTTTTATCGATATCAACTTTAAAGCACCATCATTTAGTTAAAAAATTGTTGCTAGTAATGCCACCTAATCAGCAAGGCCAAATCAAGGCCTCCGAAATTAATCATGGCAAGGGGCTAATTCTTTCCACCTGTTTGTTAAAAGCTTTGGCAACCCCTTCGGTGGGTTTAAAATTTTGGGTCAGTTCTCCCCGTTTTTGAGGAAGGGTTAGGGAGCCTCTCACCTTTCTTCCCCTTCCACCAACCACACATGAGGATTTGTGACTCGACAAATATTTAGAGTGCCCCCATGCCACACAGGCACTATACATTTACAAATATTCATGCTGTCCCCTAGATTTGAACCTAGGTCCTACAACACAGCACTCAGTGTAACTTACCACTATAGTGGATGGGTGGCCATTATGTTAAATAAGTTTGATATTCAAAAGAATTCACATGTATTTTTCATTGCTTTGTTTAAATTTCTTGATTTAGTTCTATTGAAACAGCAATTGGTAATTTCTTTCATCTTTAGTTATATTTGAAGTTCTAAATTAGCATTTCTACTCTTCAAAACTTTTTTGGTATTTTTCTATTTAATTCACCTGGTTGTGATGTGGTGAAATAAACCAATTTGGGAGAAACCTTTTTATTGAAATAAATTGCTTATATCATTCTTTCCATATATTGCTTAAACTCATCAATATACAATTTGCTTATATTACTGAGGCTTTGGTAGCCAAATGGTTATGGTCACGAACTCATGGCCAGTGTGTCATGGATTTGAGTCCTGGTGCCACCAAAGACTCGCCTTGTAGAGGGAGCTGATGCATGTGAAATCTATCAAGGCTCATTGTCCTCCCATTGGTGTGGTAGGAGAAGGTCTCAGCTCGAGTATCTTCATCACGTGACCGAGACTCAAAATTACGAAGTCTGTTGTCAGTAATCCTTGTGTTGCTTAATAGTACGACATAAATATACATCTCTCGCGCTGACTTGCTGTAAAATTAACTTTTCAATTAAATCTGCATGGGTAATTTAAAAAACACAGTTGAAAACCTTTATGTCAACTTTACTGTTTATAATTATATATTAAAATTTTTATTTTGCATGCTTATTACGCACAAAAAAATACTTGTACATATAATAAAAGTAGGAATTTTAAGAGCATTAACTGATCATTTACATGTCAAGAAGTAACTATTTGCTTTGGGGGTTATTAATGTTTTGATGTATCCGTAGTATACATAAAAAAGTAAATACAATTATATTGGAATAATTCTAATATTTCTATTGTCAAAAGAATTTTTGATTGTCAATGCATAAAATTGATAATTAAATTGCATTTTTAATATTGATAGTAATGTTGGGTTACAATCTAGTATAGTTTTTCTGGTGTGATTTGGGGAAGAGGTTGTATTTATAGTTATGGGTTACACATATATACATTAGAGTGGTGTACTATATTATTACCAATAAAAACTTGTAATTCTGAACAAATTATAATATTTGTCTTATCTTTTTTTGTATTAACAGCGTTGGTGAATTTTGATTTGAAATTGTTCTTTTATTTAAAAGCAAGACTTATTTCTTAATACATGTTTTTTGTTTAGTTAAAGCCTCAGTCCTTTTATAGTATAGTACAAATTGAAAGCTAAAGTTAATCTACGTATGAAATTTATTTTTATGTGTTGTGTCAATTCAGAATGGTCTGACTGTGTGTGTGGCATTATTACTAATAATCTTTTGTTCATTTTTGGCTGTACTGTAATTCAAAACATTTTTAAATTTATTTTTATACTGTATCTGAATTTTTGCAGGGCTCAGTTCTTCTCTTATATTAAACTAAATTTATAATGCACCATTTCATTATCTGAAATTGATACATATATTAACTTGGATATTTTTTTATTTACTAGATCTTTGATGAAAAAAATGAGATTGATGCTGCAGGTGTCATGAAAATACCTGAAAATACTCCTGGGCAATATGTGTATGAATTTGAATTGCCTCAGGAACTTTGTGGTCGCTTAATTGGAAAACATGGGAAGCATGTTAAGAGTATCAAGGATCGATCACATGCTAATGTATATATAAAACGCCACCTATATGACCCTCAACTGAAAATTGTTGTTGTTGAAGGTATTTCATTTTTATTCTCTGACATGCTTTTTAGCATAACACAGTTGATCAAATTAATTTTTCTGAATTTTATAATCTGTTTATGTACATTACCTCTTCAAATATTCCACATTTTCTTGTGTTTCATTTTATATGGAATATGTTACATAGTTACAGTGTACTTGAATATTTTTTTATATTTGAAGCATTTTGTTTTTGTGTTATATGAGTGTATCAAAAAGAAAATTAAGAACAGTTGGCTAAGAAAAATTTTAATTATTAGGTTTTGGTATAAAGGAATTCTAAAATTTTATTTGTATCTTTTAATTAATTTGGCAGCTAATATTATTAAGAAACAAAAACTACTGTAAATTGCAGTTCTTATTCTTGAAGTTTGTATTTTTTTAATCTAAAGTTTGCGTTATTGTGTGTCTTTGTTTCTTTACAGAAATCAATATTTTTATGAAAAGTTTAAATACTTATTGTAGACTTTTAAGATATTTTTATCTTTGTTTTTTCATCCTATTCTCTTTTTGAAAAAGAGAAGAAATGTAAAATTGAAATGAACAATGACAATTTGTTAAGTCATTTTAGTATTATACAGCATTGCTTGTGAAAAAAATCCTTGTTTTTAGTTGCAATAAAATATATTTTAATTGTTCTTTGGACTTATTGACATTCATACAAAATCTAAGTTTTTTCTTTGCCTTAGATCTTATTGATATGCAAATCAGAGAAAATTTTTAATACAATATTTATTTCTCCAATTGAAACATTTATGAATCAAATTTTATTCTAAATGCATATTAAATTCAAGAGAAAGATGGCTTATTAATGTTTGCCTTTTAAAATATCTTGAAGCAATTGCAATAACCTTAATTGAAAATCATGAAAAAGAAAGTACACAAATTATTCTGAAAAGTATTAAAGTTATATATAAATTTATTAAATTTTTATTTCATAATGAGAATTATTAACTTAAACTTTATGATATTAACAGATTTCAAAAGTGTGTCACTACACAAATTGGGTTTACGAAATGTTACTGTTAATTTTTTTTCTTGTCTTATTTATGATTAGATGTTTCATTCTCTTAATAATTTCCACTGGTTGCTTCTATTATATTCGGATTTTCACATACTGTAATGTTTGTTTTATGCAATGGAAATGTTCTGGAGAGGGGGTAATCTTATAGAAGGCTTATATTTTACCTGGGAAAATCGGGAATACTTTTCATAGTTTTCTTAATTGTATAAAACAGCAAATTAAATTTTAACCTAAAACCACGTGTAAAATGTTGACAGAAATTAACAAAAAATGAACTAAATATAAATTCTTTTGAAAATCTATGCAAGAAATTCATGTAAATGCGTAAAATGAACTTGCATATGTATAAGCTTAAATTTATTTTATCAGAAAGTAATCTTTGTGTAGTTCTCCATTTTGTAATTGTTATCGCTATCTTCACTGTTTGCAAACTGGTTCCAAATTTCTGTTACCAAAAAAAGACTGCCTGCTCTAGATCATGCTGGTGAAAGCAATACTTTCACAAACATCATACTCATTCTGCATCTTTCTTTTTTCCTTATGTTGCCAATAATTAAGCTTGGCAATTCTTATGTAGTTCTTCACAATATCCCAATGTACAGAATTGGACTTCCTGGGCCCATTACAATGTCTAAATTTAGATTAATGTTATTATCACTTATGGCAGCTATAGTGACTCCTCTTACTACAGGTCACAAAGAACACAAGTAAAAAACACTTAATGACTGTAGGAATTCCTTTTCATCCCAGTCATTTGATCATCATGGATGATTTGACACTTTTCATTGCCAAAGTAACCACCTAAAAGCAGTTCTAAATCATTATATTTAAATAAGATTGTAAAATCATCTCTAAATTCTTGCACCTCTTGATTGATTTCATTTTACAGTGTCATTGTAGAATGGATGTATATTGTTTATACGTATCCTGTTCAAATCTTCTGTAAGGAATTTGAAGTTGATCTTATTTCATTGCAAACTGATACATGAATTGAACAATGAAAATAAAAACTGTCATTTGCTTTAAAAATTAGTTTTCCAAATTTTTTTTTCTGAGAGGAGTTGGTTAATCTGCGTAATGTATCTTTAAGTTTCAAGCTTCTTGAATAAGCCTTGTGTATACATATGTCTGTCAAAGAAATTTTTAGATGAAATATACAAACCATACAAAAATGTGCAAATTCTTTTTAAATGATTTTAAAGAGACCTTGTTAAATACTTAATAGAAAAATAATGTTGATAAACCTGTCCAGTTTTTTCAAAGCACATTTGGATTTTTAACTTACTTTAAACATGACTGTAATCAAGTATTTGTCAAAAACAAATCTTGTATGAATTCTTTAAGAGAAGAATTCAAGAAAGAATTTTTGCAAGTTCTGAATAAAGGAAAAAATTATTTATATTTCTTACCATATTTATTTATTTATTTTTTTTTTATATATATTTAACATTTTACAATTAAGCATAAGGCAGGTGATCTATACTTTGTTATTGAACTAAAGATGTATTGCTAAAATTGGGGCAATATAAATTTTTTTTCCTTGTAATAATCATAAATTGTCTTGAGTATTCATTTGTTATTTATGAAACAGATTAAGTATTTTAATGCATGGGTAAAATATTGAAAGGGAAGAAAATTTGCATTGATTCAAAAATGTGTTCTCTCAATTTTTTTATTCAGGTAGTCGTTCAGATGTGAGTGATGCCTTAGAGATCATTCGTAGGAAATATCCTCCAACTCGTTATCCTACTGTGACTTTGGCAAAGACTAATGCCGCTGCCCCTACCAATGTACTTCCAGACTCATTACAGGTATACTTAAAATTGGTCATTGTTGTGAATTCGCAAAGTCAGAGACAGTTGGAAAATCTCTGAATTTTAGGATGTTTCTCTCCACTTTTAGGTTATGTTTGAAGCAAAGAAAGCTATTTAATGTGATACATAATTATTTTTTATATATATAAGGAATTTTAAAAGATTGAAATCATTTAGAGTTAAATTTTAGCATTTTAGAAGTTTTATTTCCCCTTTACCAATATGTAAAATTTGAAAAGTAGATTAACTCCAAAATCTTAACTTTTTATCCTTATTTCGTCTGTTATATGTTATCTAACTTAATTTTTTATACACAAAAACAATAATACATTTTGTGTATTATTAAACTAACATCTTGTGAAAGAAATTATATTCAGGGATTGATATTTGATGCTTAAAGTTCTTTACAATATAATTCAGAGCTAGTTAAAAGGAATTATTACACATTTTATCACTCCATGGATTTGGTCATTTAAACTATGCTTTAGAAAAGAATATTAATCTGTGCTTGTTACATAAAGATTTACCATATTTATTCGAATCTAAGCTGCATTTTTTTCCTAATATAAATGCTATTGAAAATTAGGTGCTGCTTAAAATTGAAGGTGGAAACATTTGTTGAATGGAGAAAATCGAACATAAAACTGACATTAGAGCAATTAGATATTCATATACATATTTAAGTTTTTAATTCTGGTAAAATAATTCACTTTTAATTAAATTCATTTTAATTTTTTCTTAAGTATCGTATATTGACAAACCATTTCACATTATTTTTTATTTATTCACTAAAACGGGTTGAGAATTTGGGGTATGGCTTAGAATCAAATAAATATGATACATACCAAGGATTTTCATTCAACTTTAAAAAAATTAAAACTTGAAACCTAAGATTAATGTATCATAATTTTTGATAAAATTCGTATTTTAACTTCATAATTCTTTTTGAAAGAGAACATCTTCAGTTTTGGATATGTGTTTAATATATGTTATATTTTTTCTTATTGAAATTTTTCTTGTTTGATTATTTTTTAATGTCCTCTAAAAAATTTTGTTGTTAAAGCCTATACTAAACTTGGCTCCTAACTCATCCATGTGCATTGTTTCCTTAAGCAAAGTGTTTTCTTTCCCTGTAGCAACTTTTTGAAAATTCATTTTATTCTTTACTCGTGTTTCCATTTCCTATGCATCATATTTTGAATAATTGGTTTTCAATTATTGTTACCATGATATGTAACAAAGACAAAATAGTAAACCTTCAAACATATAGAGAATGTTAGAAAAAGGAATTTGATTGTATTAACTCCTCCCAAAAAGGTGGGGTGATATGCATTTTGTGATGTATGGCATATTATGTTGTCCATCATGTTAAAACTCCAAAGCTTGTCACAAATGAGAAGTAAATTAGTAGTTGCTCAAAATCGAATCAATTGTCTTTTAACAGCAGCATCTGATGACAGTAATTAGACTGACTACAAATTATATTCCATTGTAATAACTTTGATTCTACAAAATGTCTTAATTCGCACGTGTTATTTTGCAATTCCATATTTGCTTGTAGATACCATTGTTTGAATGGGAAAAAATGAGAACTTTAAACATTTAATCACATTTATGGCAGATAATTCTGCAATAATACAAGGGGGTGTTACCTATTTTAAAAAAGAACTTGTTATGAGTATGAGTTGCTTATGTCATTTAAGAAAATTTATCAGAAAAAGGTGTCCTTTTTAAGTTTTAAAGATGATAAAATGTTTGTAGATATGTTATACTATCTGCAGTTTCCAAAACTAACTCTATTAGTTCTCTAACATTTAAATCATTCATGTGCTCAATAGTTAGCTTAAAAGTTAAATTGATATTAATTTCTAACTTGATTGTTGAATATATGTTGAGGAAGAATATTTTAAAAGTTGAGTTATGATTTAACTATTTATATATATATATAACAGCATATTTATTGGAAAGTAATTATTTTCTTGTATTTTACTATGTATGCACCTTTAAATTTTAGTGTGTATTGGTTTTTATAAATCAAATAAATACTAAAGAGTTTTCGATGCGTACTTTTCTCGTCAAAATATCTTTTGTAAAATTTCTTCTTGTTATTTTAAAAATATTTATGCACCATGCTTTGTTTTATAAAACTTATGTTACTTGTACTTTCTTTTTAAGAATTTGCTTGAAATATCAGTCTTGCAGTTTTTACTCTTTGTCATTTTTAAAAGTTGGCAGGTATGTCATGGGACACTTCACAAGTTAAAACATGCTCTGTAGTCAAACAAATCATGTATCCTCTTGCGTCTTATTGATGGCAGAATCAGAATTTAATTTCCAGATGAACAGCAGCTGGGCCAATACATGGAAATTAGAATCCTATGCTGTGGGGAGGTGTTTGCTTGATTACTAGGCCCTATGGTGAATAACATGAAATTTTGGGTTACATTTAATGTCATTGCAGATTGTCTATTAAAAACATCAGTTTTCCTAAACTGTGATGGGATTTTCCAACAAGACAACACTCTGCCATAAACCAAGATTGTGTCCCATTGGTTATAGAAACATAATTCTAGAGTTCAAAAGCTTATCGTTGTCTAATTTCCTAAGTCAGATTTATATAACAACATTTGTGGGGTGTCATAGGAAAGCATTCCAAATTCCTGATCAATCACCATACAATTTACCTGATCTAGTGAATTTATTATGTGTTGCCTTTAGATGTATATCTGGCATACACTGATTGGTAGTATCCATGCTTGGACATATTGAAACTGTTATGCAAGAAAAAGAGGGGGCAATTTTTTAGGCCAAGGGTTGGGTCAAGATATTTTTGTTGCCCGGTGAATGGGTTTTTTTTTAAGAAAAAAAAAAAACCTTGATGGGCCATGTAATTTAAAATTTATCTTGGTTTTTGTTCAGTATTTGTTATAATATGCGCATTTCAAATCAAGTTTTTTTTTTTTTTTAATACATATCTTACGCAAAAAATTTTTTAAAATCAGTTTATGGGATACCCCTTATGTGTGTTCACTCACGTATTCATTTAGAATTTGTTTCTGAATTATGTCTTTGACAAAAGGTGTGTCATTTGATGTGAACATAACAATCCTGATATTTTTATGTTATGTAGCAGTGCTCATTTTCTGTTAATTGTTACAAGTCTAAGCGAATTTGATAAATGACTGGTGATAGTAGATTCAAGCTACTTTTAACATTTTTATTTCCTTAACTGTTGATTAAAAGTTACACGATTCACTCCCCAGTGCCAGTTTTTCCGCATAGGTTTTGATATGCAGTGTATTGAGGGAAGGCATAAATAAGCAGATATTCTCTGATATAAGTAAATTCTCTCGCAAACACTGTCAAAGTCATTTTATTGTATTCCAAAGCCTTTGGAATAGCTTTACTGATTGCAGGGCAAAGGAAAGGATATTTTTTCAGAAAAACATATATGTACACCAGCATCTCTTAAAGAGTTCATTTAAAAATTGGTGAATTTAATCAAGTATTAATGTGTAATGAGTATTTCTTAATCTCCAGGGCTATTAAAAGGAATGGGCATGATAAGTTGTAAAAAGCTATTTTAGTTTTAATTTTTATGCAAATTCCCAAATTCTTTTAATCAGTTGGGGCTTAAATTTACCTTGTGTTTTCATTTTCTGAACATTTTTTTATTTGGGGTTTGCTTGGAATTATTAGCTGAACAATTTTCAATATCAGGTCAATTTTTAAACATTTTAAAACAATGAAGTGTTAGATTTGGGAAAAAGAATTGAACTAGCTTATATATATTTGTTATTGAAGGATAGTTATTTTGGCTATTATAAATTATGCTATTAGTAGATATACAAGAATTTGATCTACTAAGAAATTATCCTCTAAAAGTAAAGGGGAATGGTTTAAACTTTAATAAATGTAAATTAACATTTTATATTTTTTGTTTTATTTTGGAGAATCATAAATATGGGTGCTAGATTAAAAAGGGTTGCTGCTCAATTTAAAACTGAAAAGATTTGAAATAAAATTATTGGTATGTGCTTTGAGCTGAAAAAGGCTGATTTATTAGTAAAAATTTACTGCTCTCTCATTTCAATTTTTAAGGATGAAACAATAGAATAATCAACAGTGCTAGTTCATTTATATCATTATTTTAACCAAAAAGTTAAATCCCAGTTTATATTAATAATGATGGATATCCTCTTTGATATGATTTTAAAAAGTTAAATATATATTTTTTATATTTCAACAAGCCCATTCAGATTTTGTGCCATAGTTTTCTTTCATTGATATTTCATAAAAATTATTCCTCATGGATGTTGTTATTAGGAGTTTAAGATAACATATTGACTTTTTTTTATTTTATTTTTTTTACTTGAATGTGGTTCAAAATCATAAGGTCTGTCACAGATAGTCTTCATGCTACTGTAGAGCATCATTAATTCAAACTGACATATTAAATAATCCTTAAAATTATTTTGTAGATATGGTTGTAAATCCTGGATGTTTATTTTTTCAGTGTTCAACCTTATATTTGGTATTAAAATATAAATTTAAGAACATATTACTAACAATATTTTAAGGTCAAGAAATTTAAAATAACTTTTTTTAATCCCACTACATATTTTCATTTTTAAATGAGTGGCAACCCTGGTAGAATTTTTTCCTTCCCTCTTATTTGATTTCTATCACAGTCTTTCTTTCTTTCCATTCTAGTGGTCCCGTTTATATTTCTCTTACTTGTTGCCATCTCAACGCTCTTATATTTTCAATAACTGTGTTGTAAATTTTGCTGAATTATTGTCCATCTGTGTTTCACAGGTGGGTGGCTGATCCTTTTCATTATTAGTAGTGATGTAGAATGAGTAGAGTTAGTATATATCATTTTATTATTTAAACCTCCCTTTTCCTGCTCTTAAATTAAGTGCTTGCATTTGAATCTTGGAGAATGCAAATTATGAGTTTTTTCTTTATTTTTAAACTCTTGCTTCTTAATTACTTTTTTCAATGGAACATATTTTGAAAAGATTTGTCTATTATGATCGTTATTTCAGGGTTGCCACTTGAAGTATATGTTGTATTTTTTCTTTATGGTGAATTTACAGCATTAACAGATTGTGCTTATGTATCAAGTGTGATTTTTTTTTTCAAACCAAGGTTGGGATTTGAATAATAAAAAGTATATGTATAAATATTAATTTAAAAAATAGAATTGTGGCTTGTTATTTGAATTTTATTACATTTCTGTCATTAGCTGAGCTGAATAAAATTATGTTAGATTTTGCATTATTTTATAAAGTGCTTGTAAAATATATGTATAATGTTTTGGTAATTTTTCCCCATATTTGAAATGATTACTGATTTTTATGAGGAAAGCATATTCTTCATTAACATTCATAAATTGTTAATCTATATTTTAAATTTTATAAGTTGATTACTATATTAATGTTTGACATTCATTGTATGCAATGTTCTGGATTTGATTTTGTATTCATTTTCAGCCATAGTGCATACAAATAAAATTTTTTCAGTTTTAGGCATTTTTTTTTCCTCTTAATTTTTTTTATATCAATGCTTTTCTGAATTTTATTCCATTTTTTGGGAAACTGCTGTGTTCCTTTCTGTGTATATTATAAGAAATCGTTCATAAATATATCTGCCGTTCAGACTTTAAATGGGTTAAATAAGGGCATATAAGATAATGTGGTCTCTTGTAGCTTCATATTCCTGAAGGTGCCTCCTGTGACGTCATTCTATCCAGCCTTGTGTCTGCTGGTCACTTTTTTCTACAGCAGCCAACTCATCCCACGTATCCTTCCCTCAGTACATTGGATCAGTGTATGATCAACTGTTACTCTCAACTGGATACACCCCTGCTACCACATCCTGTGGAACGTGAGTATTTCTTTCTTTTTACTAATGTTGGTGATTCTAGAATGCAGAAACTACCACAATAATTAATATTTGATTCTGTTTGTAAAGAACTTCAAAGCAAATTGTTTTTTACTTTAAAAATTGTCAGTCTAGTGATCTGAAAATAGATGTATGCTATCCTTGGCAGCAGACTATGATCTTTTAGGTGTTAGTTATTGGGAATCTGAGCAAGAAATAAATAATTCATAGTGCAGTAGGCTTTATATCTCTTTGCATAGGGAATCCTTAGGGGTGAAAATGAAGACTTGTCAAAGATAAGAGTTTTTGTTATTTAAATGACCCATTATTCTATTGACAGTAAATACCATAAAAGATGAACTAATTTGCAATCAGCTTGACAAAAGCAAAAATAGAACTTCACTAAGGAATAATAAAACTTGTGTCCAGGATCTCAACCTTGAAACCTTATCTCATTCTCATTTCAGCCTCTGGAAGATTATGATCTGAATAATTTTAATCATCAAATGTTATTCTGGAACATATTCTTGGAAATACTGGGAATATCAAACTATATGACAATTGTTAAGACATCATTATGTCATGCCTAAACCTTTTGCCTTACACCATCATCACTCATTTAATTGAAAAAGTGGCAGTTGGTTGAGTCAGTTTGTGCCTAGGATTGTGAGATTATGAATCGGGCCCATTTATTTGTAATGGGATTGCCTTCCGAATAAGCATTCGACAACTTGTGCTATATTCTGTCTTCTTAAAAGGGTGATAATTGGGACCTCAAGAAGTCTTACGACATCAGAGTTTCACATATTCATCAAGCACACATTAAAAAGAATTTTCACACACAAAGTGCTCTTATTTCCTAATTCTCCCCAAGGACCTCATAAAACTTGGGCATATATGTTCTTCAGGTTTGCAAAAGCACAATCTACTGTTAAATTACAATCCTCATTCTTTCCTGTTATCAAATGTTGCAGTTTAACATGAAAAGATTCAACTCAAAGCTAAGATTTTGTTTAGAAATCGTAATAAAAATTTTAATGCATCTACAAATCCATACCATGAATCATATTACTTCAAAAGAGCTTTCGGGGAATTTTACTTATGTTTTTCAAAGGAGATATCAGGCATATTCCTGCCAAAAATGTTCAAATTCATTTTCAGTGAACTTTTTTCCCATTTTTTTACCAATGCAGTTGCTATTGATAAATGGCGGCGGCATGTATTTTCTCACAAAAATTGAAAACATAATTTGGTGTGCTCTTGCATAATGCTACAGATGTTTTATTGTGATAACAATTTAAGATAAAATTTGAAAACCAAGTCTATTTATTTATTTTTAACGAATCTGCTGTTTTTGGAAGGAGAAAAAAAGTAAACTCAATATAAGAGAATTACTTTTGATTAGAGACCAAAGATGTCCACCTATTAGTAATCTAAAATATGCATAAATTGGTAAAACAAAAACTATTGTATCTCTCAAACTGTTGCTTGAAATTTTTATAAAATTAATATTTTTAACTTTGATAAAATCCCCCCACCAAATGTTATAAAAACATCCATTTTTAAATTTCTCTTAAATATTTTCTCTTATCTTTAATTTATCACTTTTTTCAGAAGATTCTGGAAAATACCCCATTACTCAGCTATATTTATAGTATTTACTTTGCTATTTTAGTTACTGAATTATTCTTCCCTTGGAACCTAATTTGCAGTTCACTTAAAATTATTCTAAATATTAAAAAATAAACCTTGTTAAAAAATATTTTTTTTTTTCCTTCCATTTTTATTGTTATATTTTTCAATTCACCTGTGAAAAGGAGGGGTATACCTGCTAGAAACTAATAAAAAAAATGTACTTTTGAAATTTAGAAAGAAAACTGGATAACTAAATATTGAATAAGTATATACTGGAAATTTGTAACCAGTTTGAAATAAGGAACAATTATCAGTTATAAACTTTAGAATGAAATAAGTGAAAAATAAAATGCTGTAAGTTTCAAATCTATAATCTTTAATTCTCTCCGTTTATCATCTGTTACGTATTTCTCAGCTTTGATTTCAGAAAATTTCTCGTGTTCTTTCCCATCAATGAGACATCAAAAACTTGAGTAGTCAAGACAGTGTTTTTGATCTAGCTCATCAGGACAAGGAATACTGTTCCATGATTTTAATTGACATTACCTACATATGTTGCAATTAATAATTCTTTTTTCTTTCTGCTAGTCTGTGTCTCATTTGGTAATACTTCTGTTACTGTTAAAATACCTTAAAATTGTCCTCTAGTTTTTGGCATGCATTGCCAAACTACAATTTCTCCTGGTTCATAGATGGTACTTCAACAACTTTTTCAATCAAATCTTTCCTGGTGTTGATTTTGTTGTTGAAATAATACTTGAGCTTGATTGGATACTCTTCCAACCATTTTCTTCAAATTTCAACTTTTTGTAAAATTCAGTCTTTGACATTTAGAAAGTAAAATGTTGTTTCAAAACATTTTTTGTCTGTAATTTTATTTACACAATAAAATTTCTGGACTTATTTTACTCTTATCTTATATTTTGCTATTTAAATCTTAAGCTCCTTGCTGTAAAATTTTCACTGAGCAATCTGAATTTCAATATCCTTGGTTTAATTATTTGATTTTAATATCTGAACTACAGTCAAAGTGTACCTTTTTCAATTTTATCTTTAAAAGCATGTATCTCATTTCCTTGATTCAATAAATTTTACTTCCATTTCTGTATCAAATTCTGAAAAGTTTCCTACTCTTCTATTTATGTTAGAGAAATTTTGTGTTTTAATTTGTTTCTGTAAGATGCTCCTTTGTATAATTTTTCTTCATTCTTTAAAAAAAAAAATTCTCTTTAAGTGATTATTCAGATTCCAGTAGAGTTTTTCGATCTTCTGCAAATCCAAAAGCTTTAACTTTGTCTGATTCACTTACTAGTTTCCTTATTTACCCAATTAAAAGTTATTTTCATTTAAAGAATTTTTAAAAATTCATACAATCCAAATTTGCTGTAATAAACTCAGTTATAGTAACATTTTTGCTGGTCCCAACTAAACTCCTATTTAACTTAGATTCTTCTAAATGCTTTTATTAAACTTCTGAGAAAATAGGTCTGCTTTTGGCAAACTGAAATTTTCCTCCCAGAGGTCTTTTCCTCTAGTTTTGCTAGGGTAATTCTACTTGTATAATTAAGATTTCTGAAAACAGCATTTCTAAACTTCTATGTCAAATCCTACTCTTTCACCTTCCTGCCATTTCTAAAAATTCTGTTCCACTTTCTGGTAAACAGTATTCCTCTTTTTCTGTACTCTCAGTTTTCCTCCTCTATTTCTAGAAATCAGCTCTTCCAATGCATGAATTACACTCTTTAAATCACTTTTTCAAAAATAAGTAGAAATAGATTAGAATCTTTGTACATCTGATGTATCTCTCCTTTGTATTTCTAGCTAATGTTTTCATTTACATATGAGCATTTCTGACTGAATAGACATTTTACCATTTCTGCTACAAGAAAAACATTTTCAATTGAGTATCAAATGAAAAAACATGTTATATTGAAACTGGAATCAATGATGAAATGATATGCAAGGAATCTTTATCAAGATCTACAGTTTAGTAAAAAATCAATCTTTCTGTGTTTGAAATCATAACAATATTTCATGCCCTAAGATTGTGAAGGAAGCAATTTATATGCATCAGATGTGGAAAACTTGAAGACTCAAGTGTGGTAGGAAAAGATATTTTTAATGATGAAAATAAAATTAGGGGAGAAGATTAATTGTTTCATAAAATAATTCTGAAATGACTTTAAAATTAAAGTAAGAAAAATGTTTTGGTGAGAAGCTGCCTGGAATTAGATTCACATTAATTATAAGTGCAAAAAAGGGATGAATCCTTTAAAAAAAGCTTACCCACAATAGAAAACCCTTAAAAGCTGGGAGGCTTTAAAAATGTTAAAAAGCTATTCCCAGATTTCAAAGCTAATTGAAAAGTTTCTTTAAGTGGTTGTTGACTTGCTAAAGAACCTTGCTAATGGGACAGCAAATTGATGAATAGAAACACAAAATTGTATTCCTCCTAATAGATAACTCCACTGCCTACCCCTTTAAAAATTGTATTCAGTGCATTGAGCTTTCCACCTCCTACCCAATACAAAATTTGTGCTGCAATTAAGGAATAGTGTCATTTGTTGTCTCAAATCTTGTTACAGAAAGTATTATTCTTCCCTTTTGGAAAGTACTGAAGTAAACAGTGACTATAATATACCTCCTTTGGAAACAATCTTTTTACTGGAGAAATTTGAAGACAAAAGGAAAAGAAATCATTGAAATTTTTGTCAATCAGAATGTATAGTCTTTGTCTTCCTATCTGGCTTCATAAAACCGTGCGTTATTCAACAAATGAAAGGTGCCATGCAAGATCAATAATTGCAATATGACCAGGAATTGCTGGCTGTTTGTAAATCGTGTACCAACCAATTCTCAAAATGGATCACTACAATCATCCTGGAACTCCCAATTATATAAACTGCAAAAACTCGTCGACTTGGATAGGAAGTATGTCCAAATAATATAATCAAGGTTTGTGAATAACCCCTGGCTGCATTTCCTCCCCAGTGACTGCATCTGTGTCAATCATTTCTATTTAGATGAAATGATAATGTAAAATCTCTTCCTTCTCCCACTTCCCGATCATTCATTCGTTTTTCCCTGTGAAAATGTTTTTAATTTTTTTGTCTCGTACAACAGTGCTATCCAACCTTTTTATCACCATTTACTGTTTAACATTTGATAATTTTACTGCCACCTGCTGAGGGAGGGGGACTTTGATTGCTTACATTTTAAATTGTTTTGATTTAATAATTTTAATTTAATTCTATTTATATAAACATGCCTTCAAAATAAAATACAGTTACATAAAAATGAATAAGAAATTGATTTAAAATTTTAACTCACTAGAACACTACACAATACACCACATTAAATAAAATGGAAATAGTTTAATGTTCCTTGGGTGGCTTGGTATCATTTGTTTCGGGGGTTGGGGGCCACTGTTGTACAGTACTTAAATAATTTGTACACTGAACATTTTTCCATAAAATGGAACACATAAGAAAGATGTCAATAATACATTTAGTAGGGCTTTTGATCATTTAACAAAATACTAAATTGTCTCGCTTAATTTTTTTATTGCACGAAATCAATTACTTTAAAATGTAATACTATGTATTCAACGGCATATTTTCTTCTAGCCGGTGTTATCTGTGCTGCCCCTGTTCTCAGAGGATGGTATAGAGCTCAAGTGATTTATGTATATGAGAATGAGGTAGATTGTGAGCTTAAATTTGTTGATTATGGTGGATTCACTCAAGCTCCAACTTCATCGCTACGTCAAATTAGGTAAATTCTCTGTAATTGTTAATTCAAGTAACTTTACTTTAATTCTATATATTTTGTTTAGATATAACGCATAAGAAAAATTAGGAACAATAACAAAATGGGTGTTATTTATGAAACATTTTGATTTTATTTTAAAATTCATGACCGTTTATATATCTGAAGGAAAATACTCTTTATACATCTTATTCTCTTCTAGGGTTTATTAGATTATTTTTTATGTTGTCATCCACTTTGTATTAAAAGATCTTTCTTGACTCTTCTATAGGAGCGACTTCATGAGTCTTCCCTTTCAAGCATCCGAGTGTTATCTGGCTAATGTGAGACCTATAGATCGTAAGTTTTCAAAGCTGTTTTACTCCCATTTCTTTAAAATTACCTGTGTTTATGATTCTATATATATTACATCTGATTCAATAATTGGAATTTAAAAAAATAAGGGGTTTACTTACTAATTACTACTAGGTATTGTCACTGCGAACATTAAAATACAAAAAAAACCGAGCAAATGTAGATTTATGTAAATTTATATCTGAATTTATATATAATCTTGTGTTCCATTTCAAAATTATTTTTCTTGTTTAGAAAGTTGTTGGTAAATATATTTTATTTAAAGATTGGTTAATAAACTAAAATTTCAATTCCATTGAGGTTATATTTTCTTAAAAATTAAATTAACGAAGACATATTTTCAGAGGAAGGGGACCACCTTTTTAAGTATCACAATTTAGATTTGAAAATGCTGTTTTTATTTTATTTAAATTATAGCTGTTGAAGGTTGGTCAGCTGAAGCAAGATCAACATTTGAAGAACTTGCACAAGGACAAATACTGCAAGCATTACTTGTGGAGTATGCAACTGATGGAATACCTTGCGTGCATTTGTATAGGGTGCAGGGAATAACTGTAAGTAATGATATTGTTCTTTACACTTGAAATACATCTGAGAAATAATTAATGATTTAATGAATGTTTTGAGGTATAGCATTGGATTTAAAGCACAGGACAATGATTTCTTGTTCTTGATACTTTCAATTGCAAAATTTTTGGTTTTAATATCTAGAATGGGATCAGGTTACAAAAAAAAGTAAATTTCAGCAAATATTTAACGAAATTTTGCAAAAATATCTAATGCCATTCACATTGTAAATAATTCTAATAAGCAGTAAAAGAAAAAAAAGAAAATTTTAATGGACATAAAATTTGTTGAGAATGTAGCAATAAATGGGGGTATTAGGCAATGTTAAGATAGTATAAATCTACTTTTTTTTATTTTTATATACCTGAATATTGAATTTTTCAAAAAATTTAAAAGGTTTTTAATAATTAGGGAACCAGTCCTTTTTGCCCCAAAATTTTTTACATAATGCAAAATAAAAAGTTTGAAAATTGGATACAAGCTTTGGTGTCATTCACACCATGTGCATGTCATGATAGTGAAGCTCAAAATTTCTAGGTTCATTCCCTTGCAGTAGCTGTAAGAAATCTTGATTCAATCTAAGCTGTAAAGTTGATGTCATGTGAAAAATTACTGTTTATAGAGTATCCTGTCCTGATGTAAGGAGTTTGGCTGTGATTTGAGATAGTGAAATCAATCACTAATACCTGTTTTATAATTTTTGTAAAATGTCAATAAATCTGTACATAAATTTATTTAAAAACTCATGCTCCATTTAACTCTTGCACTGTTTGGATCACCCCCACCACCACCATTCAGTTTTTTGAAAAACGCGTATTAAAGCAAGCAGCCCCCCTCTCGAAACAGGAATTTAAATCTTAAATAATAATATAAAACAAATAATTAGTTGATCAAAATAATTAATACTAAAAAAAATAAGACTTTTTAAGAATGTGTATATATTTATGTAATATACAGATTGTTGTTGGCATGTGACATCTCACTTGTCTTTAACTTTCAAAAGCCTGAAACTGATGCCATTTCTCATAACTAAAAATGAAGTACTAGTTCTCTTAAAATATTGTATTCGAATCTCTCTCATTCAGTCTAGGGCTGACATCTATAAGTAAATGAAACAACTTCTTTAGAATGTGATACATGCATTTGTAACTGCAGAATCCAGATGGACGTGTGTAATGCTTCTGTACTGAGGGACAGTTGAGATGAACACATTCAGCACATTCATAATGTCATGCTCCTTAAATTAGTGTTCTTTTATAATTATTAAGATTCTTTTTTCTTTCACAGAATATGTTCATCAACAAAGAGTTGGTGGAAAGAGGTCTTGCTGTTTGGGTTAATAACAGTCATTGGGATCCTCACTGACCCTTCTCCTTAAATGCCTCACTTTTAAACTGGCCACTGAAGTGCTTCACAGGGAAGAGTGCATAGTTTGATGCTTCTATCGGAGTCCTAGGAGCTGGAAGGCTCTCTCCACTAGTGTAGTCTTCAACAGTCAAATAATGTAGGGCAAAGGTTTTTTTCTTTTCCGTTGTTGTATTTGCACTTATTTTCTTTTAATGTTGTGCTTAGTTTCATTGACCTTCAGGGAAATTATCCTGAAAATTATGTAAATAGATTTTGCTAATATGTTTTACAATTACTTTCAGTTAAATATGAGCATTTCTTCTTGCTCCTCCTACAATGTAGATACTTGACTTTTGGATTTTCCATTTATTATAAACAGGGAAATGTATTTTTTAAACGATGTAATTGCACATATTTTGAACCTGCAGCTTTTGTGCAGTTGCTTTAAGTACAAAAATCAACAATCTTTTATTCTGAAACTGTAGAAATTATTTAAAAATAAGTAAATAAATAGTGTGATTTAAGTAAATTATCTTGAGTAATATCCTAATTATTATTATTAACTGGTTAGTTTTCCTCCCATTTTGAACACAAAGAAAAATTATTTTGATGTTTGCTATTTTTTCACCTTTTCTTCTTTTTTTATTGGACTAATGGAATTGCTAAAGTTATGTTTTCATATAATTAACTTATTATTGAAAGATTCTTGGAAATTTGTGCAATCATTTTTGAAATTTTGTTTCCAAAAAAAGTTTTTTTTAATTAGCTTTGACCAGCATTGAAAACGGGTAATGGGCTTGAATTCATCATTACTTTAAATTTACAAGCTAATGGAAATTATTTTGAGATATTTAATTTGCTGTGAAATCACATTTATTATCCTCTCTTAAGTTATATTTTGTGAATTGTCATTTCAGCATTTGGTAGGTGTTAAAAAAGTATGCAGAAAATCAAATTCATTACATATTAAATTTGTGCATTTATTATTGTTAAAGCACTTGTATGAATTTTTTTAAAAAAATTCCTTAGATCTTTTACTCCCATAAATTTTTCTATTTTTATTTGATTAAAAAAATTGTATTATCTTTTGGATGTTTTTCTTTGCTGTTGTATCTCTTATTTTTGTTATAAACTGAATATTTTTCCATGTTTGAAAGTATTGCAAAGTAAAATTTTGTATCTGTCTCAAATTACAATTTGGCATGTCTGATATAGTCGTACAAATGCATTTCTGGCTACTTGAGCTAATTCTTTTTGTGGATTGACTTTAAAATCTTTTTTTCTCTTTCATATAAATAAAAATAGTTTTCAAATAGAATTACACACTAGTTTTGTTTGAACTATGTTATACATATTGTATATGAGAAGTATAGTGATGTATTGTTAATGGCATTTAGTTTTCTTGTTTGATTTTGATTAAATTTTAAAGATACATTTTTATATATAAGAATGGCATTGTTTGCATTTATGGTTTAGTCATATTATCTTGTTACAATTGTTGAATGCATTTGTATGAAATGGCAAAAAATACCTGAATAAATATATATATATATATATATATAAAATTGTGATTAGTTCTACGTTTTAAACCCAGTGCTTGTTTTTTTCATTTACTAAATTATAACTGTTACTAATAATGTATTTAGATGTGTTGGGAAAAATATATGCTGTTTCAAATTTTGCATTTTATTTTTTCAGGTATATTTGTTTTAACATAATCTATATTGTGCTTGGTTTCATTTTATTCACGTATTCGCCATAAATGTGTTTAGTTCAAAAACTTTTGATATTTCAAATATTTGTTATTCACCAAGGTGCATTTGTCATTCGTGCATAACCATTTAATTGTAAATGTAATGTAGCTCATTTTTATTTTATGGATTGTTTGTTTTTGTCTTGTTGGATTTACCTATTTCTTCTTCATAATCATGAATTTCACTTTATGAAATACTTCAACGACCCTAGTCGTGTTTTTAGTGTTGAACAGTGTTCATGTAATAGTGAGATCTCATTAAACATGAAATTTTACTTTTTATTGAAAGTTTGCTAGCTTCCTCATCAAAAGTTGAGTTTTTCTTGCATAACTTTTATATAATTTTTCTTGCTATTTTTCTAATAATACTATTCAAAGTTAATGCGTGAATTTTACCATCTTGGTTATCTTTAATCTTCATCCATGCAATCATCGTCAATAAATGTACATGCATACTTTGTGAAGTAGTGTAAGTGAAGCTTTTTTCACAAACTGTTGAAAGAAATTGTAAATACTTATATTTATGTATCAATATTGGAGTTTTCCAAGTGAAATTGACTTGTAACAAAATTTGCCTCAGTATAAATGTTGCAGCTTAAACATGTTATTTTAATAACTTTATGTTTATATTACCCAGCTTTTTTATGGAAATGTAAAAGGACAGTTACTTTATCCCACATTTTTTTCTTGTACATTTTTCGAAAAATAGTTTTTTTATTAGATAATTTTTGTCTTATTTATCGAGGTGATCATTAATTTACTTGCGTCTTCTAATATAAAGTTTCCTTTTTTTACTATGAGAGTTTTTTTAAAAAGTTAAGTTTACCAAAAACTACTAAGGATTGAAACATTTTTCATCATTTATATACAAAGCAATTCTCTTAGTAAAATTTTTTTTTTATTTTACTAATGAAACTGTTTCACCCACACATACCATACCCTCTTCTACTCTGCACCCTCAGTAGTTTTTAAACCTAGGACCCTGGGTTATTGCATAAAAGAAACTATAATATTAAAAATGGAATAACAGGGATTATTATCAGCTTTTTTTAAAGATTTTTTTATTGTTTGAATGAATGTTTTGTTTACATAATCAATCTTGGTGTCCTGCACTTTGGATATTAAATGGGTATCTTTTTGTGATACTAATACTTTCAAAGTTTTGCTATCACTAATCAATGATTTCAGTTGATATCTCTCCAAGATTGGTATCTAAATTTTTTTAGGAAAACATTATTTAAATCTTAAGTTTTGTTTTGAGGAATAATGATATTGTTAAAATAATTTTTATGAATTATCTGGTACTTGTGTTTGTATTCACGGATAAATATTGAAAATTTCCCAATAAGTCACATGGTATGA
The DNA here is from genome assembly GCA_019973955.1 of Trichonephila inaurata madagascariensis. Lineage (NCBI taxonomy): Eukaryota > Metazoa > Arthropoda > Arachnida > Araneae > Nephilidae > Trichonephila > Trichonephila inaurata. The sequence continues at coordinate 412,725 of BMAV01016640.1, read as the reverse complement.
AACATTTAATTGTTTCAGAAATTATACTTAATGTGCAGACAAAATGTAATACTTTTTTAATTTTTCCTTCTTTTCCAAAAAATTGTAAACAATTCAATATTTCTTAAGCTAATTTATATTTCTCAACAATCCGCAAAAAAAATTTGTGTGGAAAATTGCAGCTTTATTTTGGTATTCCACTTGCTTAAAATAACATGGCAGTTATTCCTTTAGCCCTGAATTGTTATTGTTTTGTTATTAAATATACTAAAACTGCAATAACATTAAACAGTTTGACATCTGTACAATTTAATTTAAATTTTAAAAGCTTTGCCTCAAAGTTATGACAGTTAATTTTTATTTGTAATTTTCATATTTGTATTATTGCTATTTTTGTTTTAAATTTGTCCAGTTCATATGCATCTTGGATATTTATTTTGTAAAGGTCACTTATTTGTGGAAAAATTTATTTGTAGATAAGTCAGTCTATACCAATTTTCTTTTCGCTAGATTGTAAATTTTATTCCTAAATTTATATAAAAAATTTATATCAGCTGGGTGCTTTAATTATATAAAATTGCTTTTTTTTATTATTCAATTTTTGAATAATACTGCATTTGATGTCATTTTTTTTTTTTTTTAATTAGTTTCATATGATTTGAAATGTTACATTTATTGACGAAATGTAAAAACACTTGTGATCTTTAAAATGTTTTAAGTTTTTTGAAATACTATTATTTATTTTGCCTTTATAAGTGATTATAAATAAAAAAAATTAAAATTACAGTTTTTTATTTATTTTGTATTTTGGAAACATTTTCATTTTTTAAAAAAATTGATTTATAAAAGGTTTTTAAGTGCTTCCCAATAAACAAATTTATTTCCCTTAATTTTGATTCACAATTTAAATACAACACCAGAAAATTTCTAATTCATGTTTGTTATACTACTGTGTTATCCTGTTACCTCAGAATGCTGTGTTCAAATTTATTGCTAATACTTTTAAGCTGATGAATGCAAAGATGTAATAAATATGTTTACTTTTAAAATTATTGTGTTTATAACTCTTGACTACTGTAATCTTACTCCCGTATAAAAAATGCATATTTAATTCAGACAGGTATCATTTTACATCATCATACATATAAAGCACACAAAACTAAGATATATGATGAAAAATCTGTACAAAATAGGATTACATAAAAAGAAAGATGAAAAAGATAGTAAATAAAAGATTAAAATAATATATATATATGTTTTATTAAAACAGTATCAGGTCTGCAAAGGTCTCTAGCCTTCCAGCATATTGAGTAAACATTATGAGAGAAGGCAGAACAGATGCTCAGCATTCATCATCTCATCATTGTAACAAAGGGGGCAGGCAGGACTATCAACTGTTTGAAAGTCTGCATATAGACATTCATGCATTGTAGCTAGACAGAGGCTGCTTCTGGGGTAGTCTGGGAGATCGTAGATGACACTCTCCCAGTTTCTTTTGTTCTTTCTTTTAGATGACAGTTGCTTCCCCTTAAAGGTCAGGTTGATTTTTATCAATACAGACTTTTATAATCAACCTAGCCATTTGAAATATGCAACCTTATATTATAAAAACTTTTAATTTAATTTTATTTTAAAAAAAACACACAAAATTAAGTGTTTTGCATGGAGTTTATATAATGTTAATAAATTAAGTTCCATGGATATACAGAACTGTATTATTTATTCATACATAAAATAATGCCTGCCCTAATAAGAACAAAGCTTTTTTTTTAAATGCCTCGAATAGTTCTTGATTTAACATAGATTCTTCAATTTCGTCTCTTATGCAAATTTATGAAGCAAAACTATATTTTGCAACATTTTTCATGCTGCTTATCCCTCAATGGTTTTATTGAGATGTATTAAATAAAATTAATTTCCTAAAGTTAGCAACTTCTTGATAAAATATGGCTTTATTTGAAAGATTTCTCACAAAGTGTAGTCACAATAGAATCATTTCAGTGTATATAAATACCATTTTGTCAACTTGAAAAAGTGATTGTGATCAAAAAACACATTTAGGCAAAATAACATAGTTTTTGCGTATATTTTTTAAGAAAGTATAATCTGCCTTAGCCCTTATTTTAACATAAAAATATTATATCTTTATGAAATCAAATTTCTTCATTCTTGACTTTTAAGTTGCGAATTTATCAACAAATCCCTTGAAGTTGATGGTTCCCGCTGTGACGTCTTCGATTGGGGTGAACCCCACCTCTCTATTCACTCGTTAAGTTTTATGGCTCCGACCAGATGTTAAGTGACAAGTGCACTTTGCCATGGGGTCATTGTTTATTGTTTGACCTCGGGAAAACGCCAACACCCAGTCTGCCAGTCATAATGGCCAAAAGAGTCGGAACCCCATTGACAATAGGCGAAGCCTGTCTAAAAGAATCCTGTCGCATCGGCCGGTGTCGAGAGAATGGGATTATAGAACACAGGTGCTGTGTCCAGATGTTGGACAAGAATTAGGCGCCCTTAGTTTCCAGACGGACCAGGAGTGTATTTGTGTGTGCCGCACAAATAGGACACGAATGTGGCCCGCCAATGAGAAGAGACGAGGGTCATGTTGTGGACCCGTCCCTGGTGTTTAAAAGGGGGTTAGGAGAAGAAAAGAGCGCTGGGTGGAGAGAACTTGAGAAGAGCCCGAAAATAAAGAGACTTGGACGGTGGAGGGGGGATAGAAAGGAGAGATGATGAACACCGGTGGCGTTGGAGAATTGGAATGAATAGATTAAAGAGATGGCGAGGTGCCTTGGAAAAAGTTGAACTCCGTGAGATAGACTGACTGCACCGGCTTGGCATATAACTGGGACTTTATTACTTCATATATAGAAACCTGTGTAGCAAATAAATACTTCTTTCATTTTGTTACCTACTCACGACGTTACACCGCTGCTTCACTTTCACCAAATAACATAACTAAACTTGTCTCATAAAAGATCTAGTATTCAATATATATGTACTATCAATTTTAATTCTGAGAAGCATTTCACTACATAAATAAACTGAAGATACCATGTATCATATTAAAAATAATTTTCGAGTCAAGTAACAGTTTGAGTAAGTTTTTTTAAAAAATTCATTCAATATTTTTTTTTTTATCCTACGCCCATCTTCGGCATCTCTGCCGTTAGTTGACGAACAGCCCAATAAAATAATGTTGAAACAAAAAAAGAATTAAAATTTGCCTCTCTCCATTGGTCACCATCCATTTCACCATTATGGCACAGAGGGCAATTCATTCAATATACAACCAATGAAAAAAACATGTAATAAAGCTCAATCTTACTTTTCCTGCCATTTTACTATTCCTTACATCTACATCTTGGCATTTATGTTAATAATCTTTTGAAATAACTCATCATAGAAAGAAACTTAAATGTTTTCTTTTCAGTAACTCTCTTTAAATGTAATTTTAATTCTTTAATGGTTTTAGAATTTGTGTTGAGCTTACTATAAAATTATCGGTAAGAAATAAAAGTAATTGTTTAAAAATGAAACTCGCATACCTGCTAACTTTTGAGCCTTGTGCATAAAATTTACACTTTTCCTTAGCAGGGATAGGCAAAGGTGGTTGCGACTCTTCAGACTTCTCCCTCTGTGCATTATTACAAAAATGTTTACTAAAAGTTATTCTTTCCGCGTTTCTGTTTTTCAAATTATTCTTTCCATTTCTCTTAAGTACGAGAGACCTGTATTTGCATATACATAGAAACATCTGATTGATTTAAAACATGTACTTCTGTCAGTGGCGTAACGAAGAATATTGAGGGGGGCCTGCAAAATCAGATTATGGGCCCAAGGCCAAGTCTTACTTGTTCAGACAGGCTTTGAGCCCCCTTACGTTAGGCTACTGACTTCTGTATTAAATTATTTCCCATTTACAGAGCTTTTTTCGAGGATCAGGGAAAATATCAGAATTGGTTCTAAAACATTAAAAGTCCAGTTGACAGGTTAAATTGCCACCATAGGAAGATTCTTCTCGGAATGATTTACAACAACGTTTACTCTTATTTGCATGCATTGGTTCAGGAACATTCTTGAATGGACAAGAGATGCTCTTAAATCCCCAACAGAAATGACAAAAACACATTGCGTATTGTATGATATTCTTAACTGTTAATAAGAAAGAATATTGAAATTACTTTTATTTTCAAAAAAGAACAAAAGTCAATTTTAATTATAAGTGTAATCGTGAAATTCCAGAATAAAACACTTATGGTTTTAACACATTTTTTTTTTTTGCTAAGATTGATAGTTTATTCCCAATATGATTTGAAAATGGTTGTTGCGCTTTGAGCCTCGGAACTAAAAATATATTCGATAGCGCTGAGTTTTTGAAGAAATAAAAAATGTTGCTACGTATATAAAATATTATATTAACAGTATAAAAAGACACTAATTGGAGCACGATAATTTTGATCACGACTATCGGGGTCCTCTTCCTCTGCATATGCAAATAAATAACTCTTTGATACCTTAGTTATCTTATTCCACTTACAACTTGGCACTTCCCTCTCGAAAGTTTGCCGACTTCTGTTCTAGATCAATCATTTTTACGCGTTTTCATTAAATTTCTGTCATCCGCCGTTCATACAGTCAGTGCCGATTTAAGCAGAATTTGGACCCTGGGCGCAGAAGATATACGGGCCCCTAGTCACTGGCGAATCAAAATTTATAACCAGAAAATATGGTAAGTCCAGCTTATCCGAGCGCCCAATGGATAAACCAGCACTGCATACAATATAGTCTCAAAACTCGGCCTAATGTGGACCGAATGGCAGCCGAGTTTGTGAAAATGCTCGGTTATCCAGAATGGGATTAAAAAAAGTAAAAGTACGAATGCTTCCTTAAAACATAAACAGCACAAATACCCTTTATAACAAAGGAAAAGTACGTACTTTAAGAAGATATAGAGCCTTGTTTTTTTTTTACTAAATGAATGAATACAAAGTATATACTAATTAATCCGAACAGACGCACCTCAGAAAAATACTCTATGAAGGTATAAATGAAGCTGTCTATGCTATGAAAATTAAGAAGCCGACTTTGCAAAAACTGGCTACTTTTTTTTAATAAAATGTCCTGTTGTTTCCATACTGCAATCTACGCTTTGCTGCTTCATCACAAAGGGACAGTTAGTCCATTACCAACGCACCTTGTGTAGAATACTGAAGGGCAGTTTCGACTGCCCTTTAGTCCCTAACTATGTAATATTTTAGGAGATTGTGCGGTGTCCTCAATGTGTGTTAAGGTATCCGATTACGTTCGGAACCGTGATTTTAAAAAGGCACATAAATAGATAATTTTCGTGATATTTAGTGTCACTTAGATTAGAATACATGTATAAAATTGTTTTAAGGACATATTGACAAAAAAAATTATTTAAATACAATATTTCGGCAAAAAATTAACTTGGAATAACCTTTCTTCAAAATGTTCTCCTTTTGTGAAAAAAAGCTTTTATAATATTTTGCCTGTATATAGCTCTGACCTATCTACAGAGGCTCAACTATGAGTTTTGAAAAATTCACTTTACTTTCAGAGTTACAACCCATTGAAATAATGATCGACGTTTTTTTCTTAAAATGTCTCCCCTCTGTTGGCGTAAAACATGGATAAACCCACTTCTAAGTTATATATTCCAAAAATTCTAGTTGAGCCTCTGTACAGAGGTCTGAGCTATATGCAGGCAAAATATTATAATGGAAGCATTTTTCGCAAAAGGAGAATATTTTGAAAATGGGTCATTCTATGTTCATTTTTTGTCAAAATAGTGTAAAATAATTTTTCATTGTAATACTATTCTTAAAACAATTTTATATACGTTTTCTAGTCTAAGTGACACTAAATATCATAAATATTATCCATTTATACGCTTTTGCAAAATTACGGTTCCGAACGTAGTCGGATACCTTAAAAACAGAATAGAATCTGTAGCGATCTTCATCAGAATCTAACAACCTATAGGGCGGGGGTCGACAAACAGTGACCCACAAATTTTTTTACTGCTCGACAAGACAGTCAGGAAACCAAATAGACAGGAAATATTCCTTATACTTGGGACAACATATTAGCGATCTAATTTTTTCTTGCATGAAAATCAACTAAACACTAATGTAGCTAGTCCTGAGTGAGCCATGTATTAATTAATTTTGGGCCTTTAACATTTTAAAATTTTTTTGCTTACCCATTTTGAGGCTCCTAAGGTTTGGGGGTCCCATATCACTGATACGGTGGTAGCTACGCCCTTGCAACTAGAGTAAATTTAGATGCAAGTTGGCTGACATTAACTTGCAGACAATGATGAGAATTTCAACAAGCAATTATCACTTCTGATTTCTTAAATAATTGTACAAAAGTGTGATATACATTTGACATATTAAACTGATTCTAAAATTTGGTGTGCTTGTCCCCATAGATAGGAAATCAGCATAATAAATAAATCAAATAAAACTGCCGCTATTTTATTTAACTTTATAAATTTTCATTGGAACAATTTGTATTCTTTCTGAGATGCAAAGTTAACTAGTAAATGAAATCATTTTCAAAAGTTCCACCCTCCAGTACTCTTATCTTCCACAATGTGACTCTCGAACTAAAATAATTGCCCACTCATGCCACAATACGATAGCTATTAAGATTTGAATCCCAATTATTTTGTCTTATCATTAAAAATTTCAAATAATAAATACTACAAAGAAGTGTTGAAAGTTGCGTAAATAAATCATCAGGATCTTGATTAAACTTTCAAACTTCCGTTGCAAACCAGCCATTTTTTTTTTTTTAATGTTTCACCAATGAATTTACAATGTCAACAGTTATCTTTCTTAACTTCGACCGTATTGATCCGAAAAAAGAAAAAATTAAATTAGAGTCACTAGATGGCAATAGTATCGCCACTACAGCTGTTTGTAGACATGCGTACTTGATCCGTAGGAGGGAAGGAAAGAAAATACTCATCTCGTTCAGTGTGATGGATAACAAATTTCGTCAATCTAAGAACTTGGTATTTGACAGGACTTAGAAGATCGGTAACCATTATTGCGATCTGTGATGCGTTTTTCTATATACGCACACCGAATTATTCCGGACCATTCGCGACTATTAAAAATCAAATGATCAAGTAGTTGATTTTTGCAATATTGTAATTCATGGAGAAAGTCGGTTCTTATGAATATAAGAGTGATAATATTATAGGCCATGGAGCCTTTGCAATTGTATTTAAGGGAAGGCACCAACAGGTAAATTGGCATTGCTTTTATATTTCTGAAAATGTTTATGTGAATAGTTGCGATGATTGTTTATATTTTCAGCTACTAATTGGTGAAAGCATGTAATTCAAAGTGATGTGTATATAAAGATGATTATTATAAAAATACATAGATATATATTTTAAGAAACAAACAAGATAATTTTATAAGTTTTTCTTTGCTGTCAATGTTAGTTTTTATTCAATTTACTGTGGAGAAGTACTCGGTAGATTTCCCGTACGAACTCAATTCAGTGTACTCTGCTTAGGGTTAATGTGACCTTAACTTTATCCAAGATAATTTAAAAATAGTATGATACATAATATATTTATTTAGATAAATTCGCGTATTTATTTTTAAATTTTAAGTAGGAGCTATATTTTATCCAGTAACTGTCAGGAGTTGGTTTATTGATTTATAGATTCAGCTCGTATACGAAAAAATAGTATATTTATGGGTTAAAGTATCTATTTTTGCTTGAGTTTTTTAAAACTATTTAAGCATTCAAATTACTGATTACTAATTCCCTTAGTAAATTCTAGATTCTGTGTTAAGGATTTTCCTAAAAAGCTGTGACATAGTTTATTATTATTTATTGAAAAATTGCTTGTTTATGTTTATGATTCAAAATGTTGTCAGAAATTATTTTCTCATCAATGGTACTGTTATTTAATGTCAGGAAAATTAGTGAATTGCTAATGTTATGATATATATAAATTGAGTTTAATGAATAATTTATTACAAAATGTATTTCACTTATATGTTAATGTTTACTATACTAAAATGGTATTGTTACTTATATAAACTATTGTTTAATTTTCTAATACTAAAATTTTTATTAATATTAATTTTAAAATTTTATAGAATCTTGCTGAAATTTTTTGCTGATAAAGTTTGAAATATAGTTCATATCTGAATAAGATAACTTTCGTTATGGTTTCTTTCAGTAGATAAGTGTTAATTTCCAAATTGAACAAACAAGCAATGTGATATCAAATTCTCTTATTTATTGAAATTTACATTTAAATGTTAAATAGTGAAATTTCTCTGCAAAAATTTCTTTTTCAACTATCTCATGCAGCTTTTGTCATCATGACCTCTTTTGTGGGAAAATTAAGATTTAATGGTAGGGTTTATCATTAGTTTTATACATTTTGTTATAGGGTGTTATGTTTTCTTATGTACTCTTTAAATGCTTCCAAGTTTTCTGGAGGGTTAATCTAGATTTCAATTATAGTATGCATGCCATAATTTACGAAAATATATGACTTAATGATTTTATATGATAAATATATTACAAAAATTTTACTATCGGTATATAGGGACAAATACTAATGTCTAAGATATCAACATATAATTACAACCTATACAAATGTAAAAAGATATTTTAAAGTTTTAAAAAATTATAAATGTTGTTTATTATAAATACATGGTCATAAAAAGTAAATTTAAAGAAAGTTAGTATTAAGTTTTTTAAGACAAAGAGGACTTAGTGGTGTGTGTGTGTAGTAAACATTTGTATAGTGGTCAAAAATGGAAACTTTTTTTATTTCTAATTAAATTTTATCTCTATGCTATCTTTATTATTAGTAATAAATTTTACCAAAACTTGTTTATTTCAATAATACTATATATAAATGTGCATTTTTTTGTGTGAATCAGGTATATTAATACTTACATATAATAACATAACTATGATTACATTAATTGTGTAAGTATTCTCCATAGTAAAGTGCTGTTTAAAAAAATTATCTTGTAAATATTTGATTTATTTTTCACAACATACAAAAAACCAACAATTGCTGAGTATGGAAAGTTAATCTTGCAAGTTCTATTGTAATAAATATTTTATGCAAGTATATTGGCAAAATGTAATGCTCTACATGAACTAATTAAGTAGTGTTTTAATTAATTATGTATTTATGATCTTTGTGTTTATTATATAAAAATGTAGAACTCCTAAAAAAATACAAATAATGGTTTCACTGAATATGAATATATACTTTTTTCACTTATCCAATAAGCATTTATAAGCTTATCCAATAAGCATTTATAAGGTACTATGTAATATTTAAATAATTTTAACATTAATGGCTGAGATGAGGTAAATTAAAAGATATGCAGCTTGGTTAAACATGCTAAAGATAAGGTCTTCCTGCAAAATGTGCCTAAAATTAACATAGTTCCCTGTTGTTATTTTTTTAGAAAAGATATTAATCAAAATATATATAACTGTTTTGAAATTTCAAAAGATAGAGATTTAATTATGAATATGTAAAGATTGAATTTATTTATTCATTATACATTTCTCATCTTTTGCAAATTCAACCTAGGATTGAAGATTTCAATTAGTATTATTTAAACTTTTGAAGTACATTGGATTAAATTTAGAAACGTCAGAATATAATTGACACATTGAACATAAATTATGTTCTTTTATTTTAGGTCTTCTAAGGAAATGAATTTTAAAAAAGTGAATACTAGAAATAATAATTTATTAGTCAGACAATTAAAAATTCTTTACAATAACAGGTTAGGTGTTATTTTGAAAATTATATGTATCTGCTAATTATTGACAACATTTTAGTTGAGCTATTTTTGGTAAATTGCATAATTTTTGCAAATTGAAGTATTTTTTTCACATACAAAATCTTAATTGATTTTTACATAAAAGAACTAAAATTAATGTATTATAAATCAAGTAATGTAACTCCCTAAAACACAAATTCTGTTATACGAATCATTCTTAAAAATCATGCATGCTTTCACATATATATATACACACACATGCAGATATAAAACCTATATTCATCATTGATAAAACCTTCTGCTTTTTTTAAAATGAAAGTATCAATTAAATATCTATATATACATATATATTTCTAGTTAAGTTCATTTTTTTTAATCTTTCCTTGAAAATATTCAATCTAAAATCTAGTTTATTGTTTTTAAGGGACTCTTAAATTTTGCATTTAATAAAGAAGAAATAATATTAACATGTTAATATTGTTGTGAAAAGAAATATTAATAGAAAAGACTCAATGAATGCTAAATATCATATCTAAAATTAAAATATTTATTATTTTCGTGCTCATTTGAGATTTGGAACAATTAGAAAATTCCATCAACATTTTTTTTTTTAATGAAAATTTTGGACTCTTAGGATATTTAAATCATTATTTGATAATCTTTTTCGAATATTTTGCAAAAATGAATGATGTATTTACTTAAAATGTGAATTTATTTAACTATTAACACATTATTCTAGTTAAAATTTCATTTTGTATGAAATTTTTACTTACCTATTTTCTATTCAATGGACTAAATTGATTTGAGTGATTTTTTATTTTCCTTGTGTTACATCATTAATTATGTATGAGGTTTTTCAAGCATTACATTTTCACATTTTATTGTAATTATTTGATATTTTTTGTTTCTTTGTGATTGAGTGAAATAATTGAATTGTTGATGTTTATCTATCACACATTCACGAACTTTTTTTTTACAATGTTTAAATTAAGAGCAGTTTCAAGTTGCATTTGAAATTAACATGTGGAAGCAGAAATTTTTAAAAGGGAAAAAAGGCCCCGGGGGGGGGGGGTAAATGTTTTTCCCTTTTTTACGTTCCGCACAAAAAGGGAAATTTGGAACTCTTTAACACTAACCCTCAACATTGTCACTTCGCTTTGGTTAGAACGCGACGGTTTTGGATTATGGCATCAAAACATTCACCCTTGAATTGGCAGAGTGCCCAGTTTGAACGAGCCAGTGAACGAATCATCATTATGATTCGTATTCCGTTTGTTACGTAATCACCTGTGTTTTGTTCTTGCCAGGTTTGCTCGAAAAACAAATAAACAAAGGTACTGCTGCTCGATGCGCATCAAATGCATTTTGAAAACAATTCCATGTAAATTCTTGGTAACTCTTTAGCGGCTGATTTTCTTTCGTCATTACTTGTTTATGGGTTAAGTTTTTAGTGAATGCGTTGTGGCACTGATTATCTATTCTGTGAATGTTGTGTCATCTGCTTTGTAGCGTTTTGATTAAAAAGTATCTATCGCGCGTCTGTGTCAAAATAAAATGCAGATATATACAGTTTTATACCTTGTGTGTCCTCCTTTTTTCATAATCCGATTTTTGTCAATCACAGCTTAACAATGTATGGAAATCCTTTCATGCTTTATTTACAAATAATTATATATTTATATATATTTTCTTTTTTAAAAAAAACAAGGCATGTACATTAAAAAAAAGGAATGAGTCTCTGTTTCCTTTTTGGGTATACAATTTTTTACCCAAATTCCTTAAAATTCACCAGTTCTGCCTTAAGTTAAAAACTTTCCCAAATCCGTTTGCGGGGCTTTAAAATTTCCCCCTTTATTTGTAAAATCCCCCTTGTGTCTTTTTTATTTGATTTTCCCTAATTTCTTTTAGAAAAAATTGGTTTTTTTTAAAAAAAAAAAACAAAAAAGGGGAAAAAATAAAATACATTTTAAAAGAAACTGTCAAATAAATGTTTTATCATTTGTTGTAAGAAATATTGTTACATAGAAATAGTTAATTCTTTAGAAGTGTCATACTTTGCGTTCGATTATTATTATTTTTTGTATTCTTTTATACTTTAGTTTTATTATAATTCAATGGTTAAGTGATTTTTTTTTTTTTTTGTCCGAAGTTTATTTCAAATACCTAACTCCATGCAATAGATTTACGCATCACTTGCATTCAGGTATATCACATAAATATGGAATTTTTTGGGAAAAAAATTAGATTACTCGGGTTATGAAATAGCTACTTCTGTACTTAAACTTTTTCGTTTTTTTTTTAAATATTTTTTCTTTTTTTCCTAACAACTTCTGAATCATGTTTAAAATCATTTGGGTTTTTAAAATTTAAAGGTATGGGTTTTTAAAAGGGTCATGACATTAGTTGATTATTTCCCATTCGTGAAAAACAAGGTTTTTTTTTTTTTTTTCTCTTGTCTCTGTAAAGTCTATTTCAAGAACAAAGGTATTCCGCAACTGCGGAGATATTCAAAGGTGGAATAGTCACGATCGTCTATTCTTTTGTAATGTCTTCCCATTTCATCTGAAATTTTCACACATCCGGTGGCAGTTTTGTTTATTAGTTTTGATCATTGTAAATCATGTGTTCTTCAAGATGATTTGTTATTTGGAAAGTAATCTTATTGTTTAGTGTTGCTGAACTTTCGCATTTTAATTTTTTTTAATGCAAATTAGAAAATTGTGGAATATGTTGTTCCGGGATGAAATGTAAATTTCCAAATTTTCCTATTACTTCAGTGTGATTGTGATAAAATATTTATTTGTTGTACTAGTTGTGTTGTTAATGATCTCTATTTGGAAACGATTTAGTATATGAATAAGTTGGGCAGTTGTAAAATCTAGTTACTTTACTAAAATGTTTTGATTCTTTTATTTTGACTTAAAATAAGAAGTGTGTTCAGAGCAACTGTGTGATATCAATCATTTCGGCTGTCAGAGCCTGGTAGCTATTCTATCAATTGACATTTATAGATTAAAGCTCGGTTTAAATTGAAAACTGCTTGTATGCATTTTCTTTTGTTCGAAGTATTGAACACCTTTGGACAGGTAGTGTTCTCATTTGAAATTTAATTTTATATTTAAATGCTTTTTTTTCAAACTGCGTTTTTGCAGTTTTGTTTGTATATTTATCGTATCAAATAATATTTTTACCAGTGGCGTTACGGAGAATATTAGCCCCCCTCCCTCCTGCAAAGTCAGGTTTAGGTCCCCAAGGATTGCAAAACCGCATCATAACATATGCGTTGGGCCTCCAATGGTATGATCGTACAGTAGTTAAATATCACATCTTTTTATATAGATGCTTTTGTAGGGTGTTTAAATTAGATTTTCGCGACTATAAACTCAACTTTTGCATGATTTTGAACCAACCGTTGCCCTCTCTGCTTATATGAATGAGCTTTTATATAGCTAAGTTTTGGCCACTAAATGAGCTTTTGGTTTTCATTTTATAATAGCAAGTGAAGAAAGTAATCAGAAAGCTGTTTTTTCATTCATAAAATTAAATACAGAAGTGTTAAAAAATATTGCATTGATGTCATTTAGTACAATTAAGCATTATATTAATTTTTTAAACATCGATGAAATACCTTGAATTTATAATTTATTATCCGTTTTATTATAGTGTACCAATTAATAAGGGAGGAAAAATAATTCTTTTGAAATTCCAAACTTTTTGATGGGGGAAAAATGCTGGATAGGAAATATTTGTTTATTTTCGTATTAAACACATTTTAAAGTTTGAAATAGTTGTTTCTCTATGTTGATAAATAAAATAAAGCCTCCAATTCTTCAGATTTATATTGTTTAGTTTTTCCGCATTGGCAGTAGAAGGATTATTTCTTCCGATGAAAAAAGTAAGCGGGAAAGAGAAAAATGTTCAGTTTTGGTTTCCAAATGCCACTTCCGGTCGACAGTTATCAATCGGAAGTGGCATATGCTATTAACTAAAACAGCTGTATTTTTTGTTTTAGTTGAGATTAAAAACGTGATAATCTTACAAACCTAATAAATTGATCTACAAAATGAAACCATTAAAAATAAGCCTATTTTCGACCAAATCGCGGTGTTAAGGTCGCGAATATCTTTATACATTTTTTTTTTTTTTTTTTTTATCTTACAACTGATTTCGCTCCAAATTCTTATATTGAAACGTAACCAAATATGTAAGATCGTCCAGTCCTTTTCCGATTCTGGTATTAGTCAACCTTAGTGATTAATTTAAAATTACTTTCATTTTCGATCTAGAGAATTGAGAATCCGGAATCACTGGGTTTATGGTATAGACTTTTTTTTTTCTGTCTCGTCGTTTCCCCGACCGAGGGCCTGATTCGCGGTTTTGTTTCCTTTCCTCTTATACAACTCTGAAATGTCAAAGTAGGTTTTGACCTTTAATAATACGGATTTTATCTGAACTCTGTTTTTCTCTCTTCTTCCTGTTAAGGGACCGTTGTACCCAGCTAAATTTATGTGAAATTTATCTTATAAGGAAGTGTACCCAGTCTATGGTTTTCCGTAGTGTCCCAGGGTTTATCTAAATTTCTGAGCAGCGAGGTGGATCACACTGCTTTAGTAAAATTACTTCTTATTTTCAATTTCTATCTATTAACTTTAATTAGAATTAATAAAAATTAATTGATTAAAACTAATTATTTAAAAAATTACAAATACGCAGCCACGTTGGCATCATTTTTGGCGACTTAGCGCCATTTTCGCTACTTGTGTCAAAATTTGAAAAGGTTTTTTTTCTCACGTTTTAAAGCATTCAGTTGAACTGAAATTTTATAGACACGATTGTTTTGGATGACAATACGATACTTTAATGATAATTAATAAAAATTAATTACCACTTAATGTTGTGATTCTGTCATATGTATATACATATTTATAATTAATTGTAACTATTTAATAAAAAGTAGCTAAAATAAAATTTTACTTTGATGATCTAAGTAGGAATTGACTTAATTTTTTTTTATATTACTTGTTAATCGTAAATTGACACATTTAACTATTGTATCTATAAGTAAGAAACTTTTTATCGTCGTCTGTTAGGCTCTTTCCACTGGATTTCGTAACGTTTAATATCTGCCAAAAGAGTAAAATAGAGTTTGCTATCGCACTTTTCTCCTAGGTCTCTCTGGTCCCTTCACTTTCTAATCTGTCCCTAACCCTTTTGGGTTGGACTCCCTTTCTCATTGGAAGGTAAATCCTTTACAAACACTCTAGGTCATTCTGTTGCATTCCAAAGCCTTCAGAATAGTTTTACTCATAGCGACACTGTGACTATGATGCTACTTCAGTAAGGCATGTAACCAGGAGCAATTAACGCAAGCTGAGCGAGGGTATGTACACTCGCGTGAGTTCAAGGGTTAATCTGTAGTTTACTTTTAAGGCCGTTTTCGCCATATGTACGAGAGCGGGAACTTAACGCGGAGCACATTTTCAAACCGAAAATAATGCCTCAATTTTTATAAAAATTTGCGACATTGTAACTCATGCATTTGTTTATAATATAGTGTTTTTAAAATTTCAAAATATTCCATTAATAATTGGTTTTTAGGAGAAAAAAATGCGAAACACATTTTATAAAAGAAAAGTGTCAACTCGGATAAAAAATGAGTAGTATAATAAAATAAGCGATTCTCTACAGGATAGCGAAGCCAGAATATAATATTAATGTTGGAGTACTTTTATATCTGAAAAAATATTCCGAATTTGGATCCTATTCTTTAACATTAGCCGAAGACAGCCTTAAGAAAAGATACTTAACGTTGAATATTGTTAATGTTGTTCGTGTATGGTTATGTAGTCATACAGTGGCACACGCTAGGGGGAGGTGTCCTAGAGGTCCGGACCCCCAAAGCCCTTGGTTTTTCCCGATTTATTATAATTCTAAGTATAAACTATGTAAAATTTAACTAAGCATTTGTTATTAATGATTAATTCTATTAAATTAATACTAATTATTTATTTAATAATTAGTTTTTTGCTGTTTTTTGTCCTGAAAATCGACAAAATCAAAAGAAGCATGGTGGACTTTCGACCCTGGACCCCCTCCCCCCTTGAAAAATTCCTGTGTGCGTTACTGTAGTCATATGTTTGCCACACTTGTCTTCATAAATAGGGGGATGCTTTGTGTTTAGTTTAAACAGAGAGATTATGCTACTTTTTGTAAGATAAGGAAGTTAGAATCTGCTATTAAATTAGGAACGTTTTTCAATCTGAAAACTCTTCCGTCTTGTATCTTATGTATTGGCACTAACCAAAGATGCCTTAAAGCCTCGGTATCAGTATATTTCTTGTAAAATTGCTAATAATTTTACTCTAAAAGATTTTGATCATTACGTTTTCACCCCTCTCCCACCTCTTTTATGTCGCCGTGGTATCATAGTTAAGATAACGGGCTGGTGGCAAACGTGTCATGTGTTCGAGCCTAGTATCACTGAAGACCCGCCGTGTAGAGGATGTCGTGGCTCGAGTATTCTGTTGGCGTGGTATGATAGCTTGGAGAGAGGAGTGCAAGCTCAGGTGTCGTCCTCGTTAGTTGACGGAGATTTAATATTACGTGGTTTGTGCCATCAACAGACCTCGTGCAGCTTTATAGTGCGACGTTGATATAACTCATGTTTTGGCACCAGCCACAGATTTCGTAAAGCCTCGGTATAAATATAATTTTTGCACAAAATTATGATTCTCATTTTACACTAAAATCTCAACTTTAATTTGATTGCCAAGAAATTTTGATAGGACCTCACGTGTTGAACTTACATTCAAAACTTCAAATCCAAAAGTGTTACAGAAAGGAAATTAATTTTAAATCAATCTTAAAAATGAACCAATATCTTGCAGGTGTTCTC
Source organism: Trichonephila inaurata madagascariensis (assembly GCA_019973955.1). Taxonomy (NCBI): domain Eukaryota; kingdom Metazoa; phylum Arthropoda; class Arachnida; order Araneae; family Nephilidae; genus Trichonephila; species Trichonephila inaurata. Next base: position 396,027 of record BMAV01016640.1, on the reverse strand, counting down.
CACTGCCCTCGTTTCCGAAACCTAACCCGTTCGCTTTGTTCCGGGTGATGGTGCGGTTGTTTTGGCGCGAATGGTGCGAGTTTCGGTACCTTTCACCTGATTAAACAATCATTTCCCTTTTATCTCTTCTCGTCTATCGGAAACGGCCTGAAAAACAGAATGGCTTCTAACGATTTAATGCTCATATCTGGGTCGGTTGTGGCGAAAGTGCTATTTATTTATAAATCGCGCTTAAAGACAAAGAATTAGGGGAAAGGGAGGGGAAGTCGTTCTTTTTTTTTAAAAAAAACCCATAATTGCTTTAGTGTTAATTGGAGTGAATAGGTATTGTGTAAGAGTAGTTATAAAGGGGAACTTGAACTAGTTAGATAAAATAGAGTTAGCGGATATGTTAGACTACGTAATTAGGACTCTTTCTGGGTTTTTTGGAACGTAAACGAGTACAAAGTAAAAAAAAGGTCTTTTTTTTCAATTCCTACTAATAGTTCACAATCTCCCTATAATATACTTATATCTTGTTCAAATTTTTAATCATTAATAAAATACTTTCGATTCATCCATTCAAGTTCAAATACATTTTTTTAAAAACTTGAAGTGAATGACACTTGATGTTAATACAGTTTTGGCAAGTATTAATTCATTAATTAAATTAATTAATGAATAAATAGTAACAAACAAAAATAATAGTAGAACAATATATATATTAAAAGGAAAATCGCTCGTTGTGTCCCTGTAGCGCAACGGATAGTGCTTTGGACTTCGAATCCTACCTGGGTTGATTGATTGATTGATCGATTATTAACGTCACACTGTTTAGCTACACGAGGGCTTTTGGCGACGGACCACGTAATTTTGAACCATGGTCAAGTGACGTGGACGACACCTGAGCTGGCACCCCCTCTCCTAACTGCCACACCACACCAACGGGAAGACTTTTCAGCCCTCGACAGATTTAACGTGCATTGCTGCCCTACACGGCGGGTCTTTAGTGGTACTGGGCTCGAACTCGTGACAAGGCAAGCCACGGTCCGATACGAATCCTACCTGGGAAGGCCTAATTTCTGAGAATGTGATTTATATGAATGAATAATTAGTAATTAAAAAAAATAATAGTTCAACACCATATATAGAAAGGAAAATCGCTTTTTGTTTTGCTACTGTCTACTACTAATCACTAATATTGTGATTCTGTCATATCGTCGGTCTAATTATCAAACTGCGTAACTCCATCTCGGATGCTAATTTGATACAGTAGGCCATGTTCATTTTCGCCAAGATAGGCGATAATATTACAATCGTGAATTGCAAATTAAAAAACAAACCTTTTGCATATCTCAGCTGAACAAAAAAAAAATTATTAAATTTTAAGTCTGCAGATCTAATAGCTGATAAAAGGATTTTTTTTATTTTATTTATAACTCCCCGTAAATCTCTTGTGAGTTGATTTTTGAAAACACCTTCCTAAACTGATCTCTGCTCAGCAAAAGTAACACATTGTTGCAAATTTTGTGTAATGAACGCTTAAAATAGTGTAAATAATTTAGATCTGTGGAAGAGTAATACAATATTATTTTCTGTTGTATTTATTTTACGTTAAAATCTTGCCACTACCTCTCCCTTCGAAATCTAGTTTTATTATGAAATAAAAAAAAATAGTGATTATACTGATCGAAGGAATAAATTAAAAGTGGTGCTCTGTCTGAGGCATGGCGTAGACAAAACAAAAGGGAATGTTTTGCTTCACCGCTGCTTGGCGCGTTTCATTCCTATATCAAATCAGTTAGACTGGTGAAGTTACGCAGTTTGATAATTAGGCCGACTATATGTATATACATATTTATATTAACTGTAACTATTTAACAAAAGAAACTAAAATAAAATTTTTCTTTGTTGACCTAAGTAGAAATTGACTTAAATTTTTTTTCATGATTTATTTGCAAATAGTATTTGTATAATTTATCAGCTTAGGTTCCTGGTTGCCGATTTGTGTTCGATTAGTAGAACTGCGTTCCCTATTTAAAATATCATTTAACTTCGACTGTCAGTTCAAATGATGATTTATTATGATTATAAGCTGCTGCAAAGAGATTTTTATTAATGTTGCACTTCAAAGCAACACGAGTGCTATTGGCGACGGACTTCGTAATTTTGAACCTTGGTCGAGTGATATAGACCAGTGCTCCGCAACCTTTTTATCGCCCCGGACCGGTCAACGTTTGATCATTTTACCGCGGTCCGCTGAGGGTAGGACACGTTGATTGTTTATATTTTAGATTGTTTTGATTTAACAATTTTAATTTAGTTACATTTATATATAAATATGCCTTCAGAATTAAATATAGTTACACCAAAAATGGATAAAAAGGATTTAACGTGGAATATAAAGTTATTTCCATGGAAAGTTGCGCAAATCGGAGAAAAATGCACCACTTTAAATAAAATAGCAATAGTTTAATGTTCTTAAGGCGGCCCGGTACCATACGATCCGCGGACCGGTAACGGTCCGTGCACCGGGGATTGCGGAACACTGATATAGACGACACCTGAGCTGACACCCCCTTTTCAAACTACCACACCACGTCGACGAGAGAATTTCGAGCCTCAAAATGTGAGATTTAACGTGCATCAACCCTTCTACACTGTGCTACATTGTTAGGTAGTGTCAATATGCAAGCTGCGTGGGTGCGAGTCCAGATTCCATCAAAGATTTGTTTTGTATAATAAGAAAGACTGATAGGCGTTAAGTGTAACTGAACTTCAAAGTCCTCTCGGGGTATAGAAGTTAAAAAAGTAAGGCAGGCATCAGCCAGATTTCGTGCATAACTTTCGTGTTGTTCTGTTGCATAAATTAGCCTAGAGACTGTTACAGCTTTCAAGAGGCACCGAGACTGCTTAGTGGAAGGTAGTTTCACTCTATTGCGGTTAATATGATAACAAAAAGATTAAGAAAACTTTTCTAATGCTAAATCCTTGGTGGAGGGAGAACATTTTGGTTTATCAGAAGTAAAACGACCGTTTCTGTTGTGTTACTTATCTCACCCAATCGACAGTAATTTCAGTTCGAGGCCCATAATATCCACCGTGAAAAGAAGGGGGCGATAAGATTACGTCTGTTGTTTGCTGCTGCACTTTGAGTACCATGCAGGTGACAGTACGCTCTGTTTCACCCCACTTTGAGGAAAAACACCCCGGGGGTAGAGGTCAAGAGCTACGCCGCACATGCACTATAATTTACAAACATCCTTGCCTTCACAGGTATTCGAACCAGCTCCATTCAACACTATTTTCGGCGTCACTAACCACTATCTCGTTTGGGCGGCATGTTTTGACACGTCCCGTCCGAACGGCGACTATTTCTAAACAAGTAATACATAAATGTATATTTACTGATTACAACCTTAAAGTGCTGTAATCTATGTCAAATCAGTAAAAAGTCATTGTTTTTTGTTCACTGCAGTTCTATAATTATATAGAACTGCAGAGATAGAGATATTTATAGTTCTATAAATATCAATGTCATATTTTAAGAAATTGAAATATTTTCAATGGTCAGGTATGTCTGTTCTACGAATTTTTCTTGATAGTACTGCATTTGATTGTTCAACTTTCAAAAACATGGTTTATTCTCAGAAAAGTAAGGTGACCGCCGTAGCCAAGTGGTCATGGTCGCGAACTCGTGGCTGGGGTTGTATATGTCGAGTCACGGGCTCGAATTTTTGCGTTACTGAAGAATCCACCATGCATATTGGGGCTGATAGACGGAGATTCCAAGTCCTCATTTTGGCGTGGTATGGATGTTTGGGGAGTAGGGTGTTACCTCAGGTGTGTCGTCTTCATCATTTCTCCGTGGTTTAAAATTACCAAGTCCATCGCCAGTAGCCCTCGTGTGACTTCAAAGCGTCAATAAAGAAACATTCTGTCTAAAAAAAAAGAGTAATTTTAATTTAGCATAAAGCAAGCGAAAGGTCTACATTGAAAGAAATTCGTATAAAATCTTTTCTACTGTTGTAATTTATTCAAAGACTATATTTTATATGGATAATGCAATCTTTTAAAGGCTCTGAAAGTACAAAAAGAAAGCATTTAAATGCGTTTTTATTGAATTAAAAGTAATATTAGAATTGTGCTGCTTTTTTTTTCAAAGCAAATAGGGCTGAAGCACTCTGGTAATGTATCGACCTTGAATAAAAAAACCACAAAGCTTATTTAACATGAATAAGTATGACAAAAGTGGTTTATTACTGCGATTTTTAAACTTATGATCGCCGGCGGCCCTCCCGACATCACGACTCCCCCAAATTTTGAACACTTGTATTGGTACGCTATAAATTCATTCTTAATCTTTGTACATGTGTTTCTTTAATATATTTTTTGAAAATATTACGTTGTAGTGATGGAAGTGCAGTAGCAAACTAAATAAGTAATATAAATAATATAAAAAAATAGTTTTTATGTCAATTCCTACTTAGATCAACAACGAAAGTTTTATTTTAGCTACTTTTTATTAAATAGTTACAATTAATATAAATATGTATATACATAGGACAGAATCACAACGTTAAGTGGTAATTAGTTTTTTTAATTATCATTAAAGTATCGTATTGTCCTTTTAATTTCAGTCCAACTGAATGCTTTAACACGTGAGAAAAAAAACTTTTCAAGTTTTGACACAGGTCACCAACGTGGCTGTATTTGTAATTCTTTAAATAATTAGTTTTAATCAATTAATTTTTATTAATTATAATTAAATTATTGTATTGTCATCCAAAATGATCCTGTATATAAAATTTCAGCTCAATTCAGCGCTTTAAAATGTATTTTATTAACGATTGAAAATTCCACCAAGATAAATAAATAAATATGCAAATATATAAATAAATAAATATATAGACAATGTGCGAGCTAATAGTAGGAATTGAAAAAAAATATAAAGTCAATTCCTACTTAGGTAAACAACGAAAATTTTTATTTTAGTTACTTTTTATTAAATAATTACAATTTATATAAATATGTATATACATATGACAGAGAGAGTCACAAGATCAAGTGGCAAAACAGAAAGCGATTTTCCTTTCTATATATGGTGTTGGACTATTATTTTTGTTTGTTACTATTTATTCATTCATAAATCACATTCTCAGAAATTGACCATCCCAGGTAGGATTCGAATCCACGACCTTTGGATTACACGTCCAATGCGCTATCCATTACGCTACAGGGACACAACGAGCAATTTTCCTTTTTATATATGGTGTTGGACTATTATTCTTCTTGCTACTATTAATTCATTTTTTAATTTAATTTTAAGGAATCAATATTTGAAAAAAACTGTAATAACATCAAGTGTCGTCCACTACAAGTTTAAAAAAATCTATTTGAACTTGAGTGGTTGATTAAGAAGTATTTTATTAACGATTGAAAATTTGAACTAGATATATGTATAAAGAGAGTGTGAACTAATAGTAGGGATTTCTTAAAAGGAAATTAATGTTCTTGATCGATATATATGTTGTAGTAGATTTTTTTCATGGGGACAATTCAGTGATCTTGTCTTAAGATTTCACATCTTTCAATTTTTCCACGAGACCTTTCACACTATATAAGACGTTCACGGAACTCCTAGAAAGGTACTGGGGATCCCCAGGGATCCGTGGACCATAGTTTAAGAACTGCTGGTCTGTGTTATATATCTACGTTTATTCGAACCAATTTATATATTTGAACCTCATATTTTTGTAGATTTTATTAAAAACTAATCTGTAACGCGTGATCCTAAAGTTGTAGGTGAAACGCTGGAACTTCTGTCACTAACCGCCTCGTGGTGAAACAGTGTTATCTTTTTCTGTTCTAGTGACAGATGTGTCAACACGGCGCACGGAAAAACAAGGGCATCTTATCTATTTTCAGGATGTTTTTCTAATGAGCCAACCTGTCAGTTTTTACGAGCATCTTTTATTATTGTCAAAGTTTGTAAACAAAAGTTGCGCTTTTCACACGCCGTTGTTTTCCATTTATTCGTTTTCCGTGTGCTGCGCGTGGCTTGTGTGAATGTGGATGTTTTATTAAAATTCGAGTACTTTCCATACTTGTTTACGCGATTTTTCCACTTGATCGTATAAAGTTTACAATACCCCTGTTGTGTGGGGGCGAGAGAAAATCGATATATTACAATAGAACGTTGTGAAATACCCAGCGAAGTTTTGGTAGAAAATAGTAAATGCATTTTTTATTCGCATATATTTACTAGTTCTATTTTTGAACTCGATATGCGATTGAATACTGTATTGTCCAGAAATTGTTTTTTGCGTAGTAGTTGTGGTCACGAACTCGCGGCCGGAGTATCGCGGGTTCGAGCCCTAATGCCGCTGAAGATTCGCGCTATACAAGGGCCGATGCACGTTAAATCTGTTGAGGCTCTAAGTCCTCCCGTTGACGTGGTGCGGTAGTTTGGAGAGGTGTTTCGTCTCGGGTGTCGTCCTCGTCACTTGATTATGTTTTAAAATTACGAGGTCCGTCGCCAAAAGTCCTCGTGTGGCCGAAAAGTGCGACGTTAATATTCAGTCTGTGGGCACGTTAAGTCTGTCGAGGTTCAAATTCCTTCCGGTTGACGTGGTGGGGTAGTTTGGAGAGGGAGTCACCAGCTCGGGTGTCTCGTCTTCGTCATTTGACTGAGATTCAGAATTATGAGATCCGTCACTAGCAGCCCTTGTGTTGCTGTTAGTGCGGTGTTAATAAACTCATTCACTCTGCAATGACGTTTTGTATTATAATATCTTAAATGTTTTTCAAATGTTAAAAATTAAGGATTTGAAAGTATTGAAAATTTTGAAAGGATACATTTTGAATTTTGAAAGAATACATTTGCATAAATTATGTGTGTGCATTAATTAAATACTTTTGAATTCTCGAAGAACTAGTGTACACTGATAAAAAAACAATTCACATGAATCGTTGAATTTCATATCAACATGTATTAGAGCGTATAACTTTAAAATATATCATTTTAAAATGTATTTGGTTTATATAATTCAAAAAAATTTAAATATTTCTTCACGGTTTTATATATTCCATTTAGAAAAGCATTCTCGGTCTGTTTATGGAATAAGCACAACTGCATTTTAAATTTACTGGTGAAAAAAATGTTAAAAGGCTATTTATGTGTTTAATGCATATAATTTATGTTATTTCTAGACGTGCGTTTTAATATATATACACCATCTCCATATTTTAGCGTTAGATTGAGTGGCCACGGCAGCCTAATAATTATGGTCACGACCCCGTGACCACCGTGATTTGATTTCGGACCTTAGTACCTCTGAAGACCCGCCGTATAGAGGGGCTGATGCATGTTAAATCTTTCGAGGCTCAAATTCCGCCCGTTGGCGTGCTGTGGCACTTTGGAGAGGGGATGCCAGCTCAGTTAGTGGCAGCGGTAGCCGAGTGGTATAGGTATCGGATCGTGGCTTGCCTTGTCACGAGTTCGAGCCCAGTACCACTAAAACCCGCCGTGTAGGACAGCGATGCACGTTAAATCTGTCGAGATGAAACGTCCTCCCGTTGGTGTGGTGTGGTAGTTAGGAGAGGGGGTGCCAGCTCAGGCGTCGTCCACGTCACTTGACCATGGTTCAAAATTACGTGGTCCGTCGCCAAAAGCCCTCGTGCAGCTGAACAGTGCAACGTTAATATTCAATCAATCAATCAAAGCCAGCTCAGTTATCGTTCCCCGTTCAAAATTACGAGTCTGTTGCCAAAAGCCTTCGTTTTGCTTTCTAGTGCAATATTAATAAAACGTTCACTTACTCACAGCCGTAAGATTGAAATTAAAATTACCTACAGCGATCCATTTTCTGTTTGAAAAGTTTACTTTTAAGATATCATTAAAAAAAACAATAAACAATAATTAGTGTGTGTTAACCAGTTTGACAACTCCCCGCCTTTGGAAACATACAATGAAACAACTAGAAGGCAGTAAAACCAGAAGAAAACAAAAAAAATACTTTTCCTTGATCATTTTTCTTTAAAAAAATCTCCAATTAGGGTGGATCCACTTCCTTTTACACAAACGAGCGTTTGGATAGAAAGTTTCGCCTACGGCAGCAACAATAATAGATAAAGATGGCGTATTGGTTGTAGGGTTGATACTTGATCTTGAATTACTAGGGTGAAACAGTAAGAGCTATTGTTTGTTGAATACAACAATATGCTTTCAATGTTAAATACTACTAAAGTCGTCGTCGTATGGGAATTTAAAAAAAGCACACATTCAAGCATCATTATTGAACAAAAACTACAAAATGTCTTCTGCCTAAAATGTCGCAGACTCTCGTCCGCTGAAGTGTGAGGGCTCACCGAAAAGTGAGACATTTTCTTAAAATATATGCTTTATTTTGACTTTCTAAGCGCTATCTAAATTCGACCCAAGTTACGCGGGGGGAGTAGGTCAGTTTTAATACTAATTTTTAAGTATATAGAATATAAATCTTGTACTTATCATCAATATAGCTGATCCTCAGCCATACAATGGGTCTGTGCACAGCCCGTCTAATTTCTTCACCTTGAAGTATGATAACTCCAATATTAACATATCTCTCAAACGTCCTTAATCTCAGCATGTCTACAATCACCATCCCAACTTCACTTGATTTTAAATAGTTACCCTTATTAATATAAATCGCGGTTCCTTTACAGAAAGAGATTTATAATCATATAACGTCAGCAAAAGTAATTTTTCCTAGGGCAGTGGCGCACACAAGGGAGGGGGTCCTGGGGGTTCGGACCCCCAAAGCCCTTGATTTTTTTCCGATTGGTTATAATTCTAAGTATATAATACGTAAAATTTAGTTAAATATTTGTTATTTATGATTAATTTTATTAATTAATGCTAATTATTTATTCAATAACTAGTTTTTACTGTGTTTTGTTCCTGAAAATCGACAAAATCAAAAATAGCATGATACAAGAATGGAGAACTTTCAACCCCGGACCCCCTTGAAAAATTCCTGTGTGCGCTACTGTCCTAGAGAAGTGGTTCTTAAACAATGATCCGTGGACTCCAGAGGGTCCCCAGTGCCTTTCTAGGGGATCCACGGAGTTTCTCATTACGTTAAGATTTCCCTCTTTTACAAACACTGAAAGGCATCGGAAAAAAAAATAGAAAGATGTACCACATCGTAGACCGTCCAATTTCTTCACCTTGAAGTACGATGACTTCAATATTAACTTAACTCTGTAAACGTCTTAGTTTCAGCATGGCTACAATCATCATCCAAACTTCCCTCTTCACTTGACTTTAAAAATAACCCTCATTAACATAAATCGTGGTTCCTTTACAGAAAAAGAGGCTTTTTTACGTCAGCAAAAGTATTTTCCCAAGAGGATTGATTAGTCAGAACCGCGAATAGAACCCGTTACAAATAGTCCTCCACATTGTTCTAGTTTTACATATTAAAAAAAAAAAATTATGTACCAAACATTTTAAAAATCTTTTGCGTTGATGAATTTATCACAAAATTTAAAAAAAATATATATTTTTTAAATTTTGCAAACACTTACACATTTTTACTATAATCTAGTAAATGTTTTAATTGTATTTGATGTTATTTTCACTCTGAAAAAAAGAGATTGGGTTTTATAGGTAATCATTTGATTGTGTGTTTGAAATACGTACACATCTTTGTTATATCTACAAGAGGAAATTTTAAATGTATAAACAAAACTTCCACGCAGTTAACTAGTTGTATATCATGTGCGTATCCCTTAACAATAAATGCATAGCCAATTCACGAGACTTATTATCGTCTTTGTCACTCGCTACCCATTGTATTTCAATGTGCCGATCGAAGATGACACAAAGAGTTTACCTTCCAACTCGGGTGACGAATTTCAACTGCGTGTTTTATAATCTCTGCTTTTTTACCTCTTATGCAATCACCTCTCGGATCCATTTTTAGATAAGTTCTAAATATAGCATCGGCAAGTCTACCGATGCAAAGGTCGAAGCGATGTGAACAAGACAAGGGGAAGGGGGGTCGTCGAGATACCTTATCGTTTTTAAAGTATTCTTTCCCCCCTCCCTTAGACTTTCACTGGTGGTTTCTATCAGTTAGATCCATTCTTTGTTGAGAAGGTCTTTCAACTTTAGTGGGATGGCGGAAGAGCTTGGCGCCTGCTGGTGTCATTCGCACAACACTTGATGAGGAAAAAAAGCATCTCTCAATTTCTTCTTTTATGAAACGTGGTGACATACCAGCTGCTTGGACTAAATGTCATCAGAAAATTAAAGTTCAAACATGTCACATTGATAGTAATCTTATCAAGCGCGCGTAAGTGCTGTAGAAGATTTAATCTTCAGTATGCGGAGAAGTGACTGCTAAGAATTGTTATATATTTTTTTAACGGTCTGCACTCATTTTCTAATGAAAAAAATTCAGTAAAGAAAAGGTGGGAAGGTATTAAGAATTAATCTATAACTATGATCGAGAGAAAAATGCCTTTGAGAAAATTATATATACACTTATTAAAATTTTTTGCGTGTGTGTTTTCTGTCGTCTTCCAATCTTTTCGAACTTCGACATACAGCATTAGAAATAGAATAGGAGAAAAACGATTCGCTCACTACTAGATTCCTGGAGCTATTAGATACACAAACTTGCGCTAAGAGCGGGTCTTGCGAAAATCGACTTTCAAGAGGATTACAGGGCGTAAAAGAGAAATTTTAGGTTTTGAACTATTAGACATTGCATACTTCAAATTTGGGCGACATGTTTGTTTTGTTGAGTAGAGATCCGCTGAAAATAGGTTTTGCGGAAATCGACTTTCGGGAAGAGTTAGGGGAGAAGGTGTAAAAGATAAATATCCCTTTTTAGAAAGTCAAGTCCTCTTTCTGTTTTTTAAGCAAGAGCTACAAGAACTAATTTTCAATACAATATTACTAGAACTTTGGGTATCAATTACTGAAAATCAATATATTGTAATAAAACACCATGAAATGCCCAGCCAAACAGGCGGGTAATAGATAGTAAATACTATTTATACAGATTGATTAACACTGTTCAGCTTCACCGGGGTTTTTGGCAACGGACCACGTAATTTTGAACCTTGGTCAAGTGACGTGGACGACACCTGAGCTGGCACCCCCCTCTCCTAACTACCACACCACACCAACGGGAGGACGTTTCAGCTCTCGACAGATTTAACGTGCATCGCTGCCCTACACGGCGGGTCTTTAGCGGTACTGGGATCGAACTCGTGACAAAGTAAGCCACGATCCGATACCTATACCACTCGGCTACTGCGGCCTATTTATACAGAAGGAACTTATATAGGTTTTGCTGATTTTAAAGACTTAGAAATAAATACATTTTTATTCGCATCTTCTTATTAGTTCCATTTTTAAACTCGATGTGCCGTCTTTGCAGACTTAAATTGAGCACAGCATTGTACATAAATTCTCTTTTACTTTTAGATTTGCGTCATGTTCATTTTTCTTTCCCACATATATTTAAGGTATCCGACTACGTTCGGGGAACCGTGGTTTTAAAAAAGCGCATAAATGGATCATTTTCGTGATATTTAGTATCACTTAGATTGGAATACATGTATAAAAATTTTTTAAGGACACATTGACAAAAAAAATTACTTAAGTACAATATTTCTGCAAAAAATTAACTTAGAATAGCCTTTTTTCAAAATGTTCTCCTTTTATAAAAAAATGCTTCTAAAATAATATTTTGTGTGTGTGTGCTTATATAAAGTAAAGACTTCTCCAGAGAGTCTGAACTATTTTTTTTTTTTTGAAAAATTCACATTAATTTCAGAGTTACCACCAATTGAAATAATTATCAGCGTTTTTTTCTTAAAATTTCTACCCTCTGTGGTCGTAAAACATGGATAAACCCACTTCTAAGTTATATATTTCAAAAATTCTAGTTGAGCCTCTGTACAGAGGTGTGAGCTATATACAGGCAAAATATTATTATAATAAAAGCATTTTTCGCAAAAGGAGAACATTTTGAAAATGGGCCATTCTATGTTCATTTTTTGTCAAAATATTGTACTTAAATAATTTTTTATTGTAATACTATTCTTAAAACAATTTCATATACATTTTCTTATCTAAGTTACACCAAATATCATAAATATTATCCATTTATACACTTTTGCAAAATCACGGTTCCAAACGTAGTCGGATACCTTAAATTTTTCAAAATCAAATAAAATAGCCGCGTTGTGGATTTTCTGTATTTCTCTCTCACCTCAATAATATATAAAAACAGTTTCTATTGTTAAGAATCAAAATTTATAAAGGAAGCAAGTTAGGGAAGCATTATTCTGTATATTCATCGTTTAATCCAGGAAAGGAAGGAATAAGTGCTGAGAAAGGAGAGTATGTGTGAAGTAGTCCTTCAATTAGTAACGTTTAATTGAACATGTGTTCCGAAGTTTTCCTAGGATAGTTCTTTGTTACTTTATCACTTGTAAAAGCGGAAGATTTAAATTCGCCCCTAAATTATTATCTATGCACAATAACAACTCCACATCAAGACGCGTCATGTCTGGGGAAGTTCGGAGACCTTCGCAACAGAAGATCATTGTGTAATGATATATCTCCTTGCGTGAAAAATGAATCCTTTGTTTTCTGGAATACGGATGTACTTGCCGAATCCGTCTTTTTTTCGCCCTGTTCTGTTGTCATGCTGTCTTAAGTTACTCGGATTGTACTCGATTTTCTCTCCTATATTTCACATTATCTTTTCTCAAACAAGCAGTGAAACGAGCATTTGGGAGGAAAGTAAATTTTAAGGTGATTGACTGCGTTCGGAATCGTGATTTTGAAAAAGCGTATAAATAGATAATTTTTTGATATTTATTGTTTTAAGAATATATTATTACAAGAAATAATGACATACTTTCAAAACGTTCTCCTTTTATAAAAAAATGCTTCTATAACAATATTATTATCCCTACATATAGCTAGGACTTCTCTGCAGAGCATGAACTAGGACTTTTAAAAAATTCAGATAATTGTAAGAGTTGCGATCAATTGAAAAAATAACCAGTGTTTTTTGTTATATACTTTCTATCTTGATATATTAAAATATGAATAAATCCGCTCCAATATTGCATATTTCAAAAATCCTAGTTTAGGCTGCGTGCAGAAGTCTTAGCTATATATATAGGTAAAATATTATTATTATAGAAGAATTTTTCATAAAAAGAGAGAATGTTTTGAAAATGTCGTTTTCTCTTCATACTTTACCAAAAAAATTACATTTAAGATATCCGACTACATTCGGAACCTTGATTTTAAAAAAGAGCATAAATGGATAATTGTCAGGATATTTAGTGTCTCTTAGATTAGAATACATGTATAAAATTGTTTTAAGGACATTTTGACAAAAAAAATTTATTTAAATACAATATTTTGGCAAAAATTAACTTAGAATAATTTTTTTTCCAAATGTTCTTCTTTTGTGAAAAATGCTTCTATTATAATAATATTTTGCCTGTATATAGCTCAGATCTCTCTACAGAGGCTCAACTAGAATTTTTGAAAAATTCACATCATTTTCAGAGTTACCACCCATTGAAATAATTATTCGCGTTTTTTTCTTAAAATTGCTCCCCTCTGTTGTCGTAAAACATGGATAAACCCACTTCTAAGGTATGTACAAAAATTCTAGTTGAGACTCTGTACAGAGGTCTAAGCTATATACAGGCAAAATATTATAATAGAAGCATTTTTCACAAAAGGAGAACATTTGGAAAATAAATTATTCTAAGTTAATTTTTTGCCAAAATATTGTATCTAAATAAATTTTTTTGTCAAAATGTCCTTAAAACAATTTTATACATGTATTCTAACCTAAGTGACACTAAATATCATGAAAACTATCCATTTATGCGCTTTTTTAAAATCACAGTTCCGAACGTAGTCGGATACCTTAAATAATTTTTGTTTTGTTTCAATAATATTCTTAAAGCACTCTAAATGTGTATATTCTTTGCAAGTGATACTAAATATAAAAAAAAATAACTCCCAATGTTAATGTTTCAATGTAAACTTAACAAATCAAGTTTAAGTATGTATATTTCAGGCTATTTTAGTTTGAAGAAAAATTCTTTATTTCTTGCACAAGTTATTAGCCACCAAGAGGACATTTATTTTAATCATTGTGTTACCTGACCTATTTTCAAGTTGTGTCGCCCATCCGGTATAGTGTTTAGCGACTCTAATTGCTTTGCCGTAGGGCTTGGGTTCGAATCCTCCCGGAGAAGGCATAGATGTTTGTAAATGTATAGTGCCTCTTCGGCATGGAAGGGGAATCTAAATAGCCGTCGAGCCACAAGTCCTTTGGTGAGGATGGTGGAAGGGGAAGAGAAGTGGGAGGCCCCCGACTTTCCCTTGGGCTCTTTCAAAATTAAATGGAACCGAGCTAAATCATACTGTCACCTGCATGGTGCTCAAGGCTACGGCCAAAGACAGGCGTACATCTAGCCCCTTGCCATGATGAATTTCGTGGGCCTGGATCTGACTCAGTCGAGGTCAGGTGGCATAAGAAACGACAACATTAACATTTTCAAGTTGAAATAGTACAACATGCGTTAAGGCTGATGTACACATTTATTTCTGCCTGTTGGCATTTCTGTCTAATTCACTCGTAAATTAATATGCTCCTTACTCTATTTAAATTTTCTTTAATTTATGATGATCTTAAATCCTTCAAGACATCGCGTGATGATAAAATTTTTAAGTTTAACCTTCTAGCGGAAAATGCCAGTTTAACCATAGCTTTATCTCCTCAAAAATTGCCACGTTGACACATTTCAAAAATCATTGTATCAGCCATTGTTTCTAACTGATCAGTGTATGAAATACCGGAAATCGTGATTATGCAAGTTCAGTTGGGAAAAGGTATAAAAGCTGAGATCTCTGGAATGTTAAAAAAACACTTGTCATTATCTAATGTCCATGTGCGTTTGTTGCTTTTTCTTTTGCTTTGTGTTCGTAAATAAAATGAATTAAATAAAGTAAATAGCCTCTTTAAACGAGATTGCAACCAGATAAAGATGTCCCAGCAACATGTTTGATTCCAATAAAATCGTCTCGTCATGTGTGTATAATTTAAATCTTCTCTGGCTAAAACATTTTTTTTTTCATTTGTATTCTTCAAAAGCAAATTTGCGGGAAAAAAATATCCAAAGTAGAAATATAACGTTGCAAATTTGAAAATTTTTAACACACCTTGGATTTGTTTTTTTTAAAGATACGATGTGGACAGAATCGCTTTTAAGTATCGATTTTATTTTAATGCTTATGCTTAAAAGATTGAGCATTTTTATTTAGTATAAAATTGTACTTATTAATGAACACAAAAATTATTCGACAGATTTTTTTCTTTTCTTTTCGCTTAATGTGTGAATTGAAGTATTAGGGCAATTCAAATACGATGCGATAATCCAATCTATCCATTAATCTGCAGTGTTTTACCTTTTTTTTTTTCTAAATATGTTATGAAATCTAATTTTTAAGTTTAATCGAATAAAAATGACTGAAAAAGAACGTCTTAAGGTATATCCGACTACGTTCGGAACCGTGATTTTGCAAAAGCGTATAAATGGATAATATTTATGATATTTAGTGTCACTTAGATTAGAAAATGTATATAAAATTGTTTTAAGAATAGTATTACAAAAAAAAAATTATTTATATTTTGAAAAAAAAGGAACATAGAATAAAATTTTTTTCAAAAATCCTTTTTTTGTAAAAAAATGCTTCTATTATAATAATATTTTGCCTGTATATAGCTCGCCCTCTGTACAGAGGCTAAACAAATTTTGAAATAGAAAACTTAAAAGGGGGTTTATCCATATTTAACGACAAAAAAGGGGGAGAAATTTTAGAAAAAAAAAAAAAACAATGGTTGTAACCTGAAAATAATGTGAATTTTTTTAAAAAACATAGTTGAGCCTCTGTACAGAGGTCTGAACTATATACAGGTAAAAAATTATTATAATAGAACATTTTAAAAAAAAATTTTTGGGGTTTTTCTAAGTTAATTTTTTTCCGAAATGTTTTTAAAAAATTTTTTTTTAAAAGTCCAAAAAAAAATCATGTATTTAACGGCATAAAACTAAAAATTTTAACCCTTTTTGGGTTTTTAAAAAACTTTTCCAACGTATGGATACCAAAGAAAATATATCGTCTCAATTTACAAATAAAATGTTTTATTTCTGAGACCAAATTTGTTTGAACTTATGATTGATAAAGTTCAAAACAAATTATAATAATTTAATGTTAATTTTTTAATGTGTGTAACCAAAGGAAAGGAGTTTTTAAAGAGAATCGTGCTGTTTCAAGAGTCATAAGTGCTTTTATTCGAATGTGAAAACAGTTTCTGAATCGATCGTTCAGTTGCAATTTTCTCCTTTCCGAATCGAAAAGGTGGGTGTCTGCGTAACTCTCCATTATTTTTTTTTTTCCTTGAAAGCGGATTGCCTTGTTTCTCCCTGCAAGCGGATTTCCCTGCTTGCGGTTTCATTGCGCCGTGAAAGTAATAGTGCAGTGACAGCTCAGGTAGCCGTAGTGATCGAGATGTAACAATAAAACTTTGGAAAACATCGTTTGCAATTCTTTTACTTATTATTTATTTATTTTTGTATTTAACAAGTGGTATTATTAAAACATTTTAAATTTCGAAAACACAATTAAATGCATATGAACGAAAATTGGTAATTGTTACGCTTCTTATGTTAATTATTTTGTCTGTAATAGATTTTATTTTGTGAGTATAAGATTATGTGCGATAAGTATTATGTACAATTAAATGTATTTGAGATATGGGTATAGTGCAATATACTAAAATCATCATCTATTATTTTGTATACTATTGATGAAGTTTTCAGATGGTCTGAAAAATTTCTCCTTCATTTTGTGCGTTTTCTTTTTTTGTTTTACTGGTTTTTGTTTTGAACTTTATATTTTGTCGAATGTTTACTTTTTACAATTGTTTTGTTTGCCGATCGACTCAGTTTATATTGTGTGTCGGTTAAGGAGGAAACAATTCTTTTCTGTGTATTTTGAAATAAAGTTTATTATTTCCTCTCCATAACGAATCACTGGTTTTATCAGTGATAATAGAAGTATGTTAAGAAATTTTATGCTGCATATCACAAATCAACTATACATATATCAAAGCTAGATTTCGGCCAAGCTATAATTGACTTGTAAAATTCACACATCAGTCTGTTTACATTGGATTTAAATTTTGACTTCAATCAAGTGATACAGGTGGCATTTCAGCTTATATTTCTTACTTCTTATCTTAAATGAACTTCACGAACAGTCTTAGAGGAAATAGGTTTTGAATAATTAACAAATAATATGAAGTCAATTTTCCTACTTCGTTAGAAAAACTTACTGGCGCCATCTTTTGCATGTAAATCGAACTTCATCAGAAATAACACAGAATAAATTTAAAGTTTAAAAATAAAATTTAATTAATGAATTTAATATTTGTAAAAACTGAATTAACATCAAGTGTCATCCACTATAAGTTTAAAAAATTGTATTTGAACTTCAGAGGATGAATAAAAAGTATTTTGTTAACCATTGAAAGTTTGAACAAGATAAATATTGGGAGAGAGTGAACTAATAGTAGGAATTGTGTGTGTGAAAAATAGTAGAAAAGCTACATCGATATTTTGTTGATACATTAAATTTTATTTTTTAAGAATTAATACTAAGTATGGAAAATGTTTTGAAAAATTATTTCTTTCATATACATCTACATTTAATTTTATTTAAAATTAAATAAATTTGTTAAAGATATTTTGCCTTTTCTGGTTTATTTTCATTTTCGTTTCTCCAAAACTGCGTATAAGCTCATGCCAAACTTTGCTGATGAATTCAGTGACGTAACGGGGAATATTAGTCCCCCACCTGCAAAGTCAAGTTTTGGGGCCCCTAGAATTTTGCCCTCCGCGATGCTGAGGTTGAGGGGTGTACGTTACGCCACTGATTGAATTGATCTATTTATCATCACATGTTAATCATTAGTCGAAGTAGCTAATAAGAAGAACCTGTGTGGTTTTGAAGCACAATCAACATTCAAGTTTGAAAATAGCCCTTATTACAACGCAAATAATAAGATTAAATTATTCTTTAATACGCACTATATTTTCGTTGTGATCTGAGAAATATGAGAAGCTTTGGTAACGGTTTAACTTTTCGAATGCCTTTACACGTCAATGACATTTTCACTTCTCTTTGTTACAAATGTTTTTGACATTCACTTCAACTGTGTGCTAAAAAACACGTGAAAGTAACAGTTAGCATTATATATGTTTTCTTTTGTATCCGAAATTGCCAATGTGCGCTGTCATTTTGTCTTTTTTTTTCCACGCAATCGTGCTTTTCCACTCCTTGCTCTAGGCTCGCTTTTTCCCCAGTTAGGCTTTTGTTCTTGCGGGGTCAATATCTTCTTTCCACTTCCACCCCCACTTGTTTCTTTTTTTTCCTCTTGTTTCGTCACGATGATCGAACGTCGGTAGGAGCTCGAATTCACCCCTCGTAGTACTTTTTGCCGTAGTTTCTCTCTTTTTTCCCCCTTTCAGTGAGGGGAAACGAATAAATAAATAACCTCGATGTGTGTGTGTGTTTAAATGATATGGTAGTTTTCAGTTAATTGATTAAACTCTGCTTTTAAGTAAAGATTCATGTCTAATATTGTTCTACTGGAATTAAATCGGATGATATGGTTTTATTAAATGTTCAGTTGGTTGGGAAGCCATCCAATTTAGTTAAATATTTGGTAAACTATTTTTGTTCTTTCTGTGATTAAAAACCATTATTATTATTATTTTTTTTTTTTAAAAAAAGAAAGTTTTTCGAACGAGTGCTGTGTTAAGACATTTTATTTTCTTGTCTTTTGTAATGTAAAGCTTTATTTATATTGTTCCTGCCATATTTACTATTTCGTATCAGTACCAAATATTTTTTAAATATTTTCTTCACTGATAAACATTTTTATCACTTATTCAGAAATTGTAAAAATATCTTGATGCATTATTAGTTTTTTTTAACTTTAAGTGGGGTATGTTTCAATCATTTATAATCGGGTAATTTACAGTCGAGTCCAGAAAACTCGGTGTAAGGTGGCCAAATTTTTTTGAAAATGCCGGGTTTTCTAGAATGGGATTTATTGTACTGCACTTGTATGTATTGTTTACTTAAGAATACAACAGAAAATCCCTTCAGAGTTAGTGTATTCAATCTCCAAAAATCATCCACAGATTAGTAAGCAAGATCATTCATTCGATCCTTCGAACCCAGTTAATTTTTCTTTGGATTCCGGGACACTCAAAAATTTTCTGGAATGAACAAGCAGGCAAACTTGCAAGAACGGTAACGGAATCTAATGTTTACATTGACTGGATTGCCCCTGAAGATATCAATACTAACAATTTCCGTAAAAGAATAGGAAAAATCATTGAGAATTATAATACCAGCAAATATATCACAATACTTTAGGAAACGTCCCATCTATAGAAATAATATCTAATTGGACCAATAACAGAAAAGAAGAGATACTAGGTATTCGCATTATTAGTAAAATGATTATAACCCCAGGGTTCCTGCATAAATATCAATTAATAAATAATTCTTTATGTAACACCTGCAAAGAGAATAACGATTTGGAACAGATTCTCTTAATTTGGGACAAATATACTTCAGAAAGAAATAACTTGTGGAGTATTCTGAATTTAGATCCATATAATAACATCACCTTCAGAGAACTTTTGCAACGGCTAATAAGCAACTTTTCTAGGTTTTTTTGCAGAAGATATTGTATGTACTGATTAAGAAAGGAAAGACACATATAGATATTTACATAGATTTTCATATTCATTTCAAGGGAATAATAGCCTTTGTTGCTCCATATCCCACAAAACCTGAACTGAACAACAGAAAATAAACTGCCCAAATACCTTTAAACAAAGGAAAAGTTCTTACTGTATACTACGCATTAATTAATTTTCATTTTCCACAAGAAAATGAAAACTAATGAATACTTAATGCACTATAATTTTAACTGATCAGACAAACCTCAGAAAAATGCTATATAAAGGCATAAAGCTGTCTGTGTAATGAAAATTAAGTTCCCGACTTTGCAAAAAGTGGCCGTTTTCTTTCAAAGAAATGCGTGCACGTGGGGTGATTTGGACCTATCCGAGTTATTTGGGCTACCAGGTTATTGAATACCGAGTTTTCGGGACTCTACTGTATTTAAATGATTTGGGCTACCAGGTTATTGAATACCGAGTTTTCGGGACTCTACTGTATTTAAATGATTTGGGCTACGGGGTTATTGAATACCGATTTTTCTGGACTCTACTGTATTTAAATGATTTGGGCTACCGGGTTATTGAATACCGAGTTTTCGGGACTCTACTGTATTTAAATGATTTGGGCTACCGGGTTATTGAATACCGAGTTTTCAGGACTCTACGGTATTTAAATGATTTTTACGAAAATCCGACATATTTGTTATATGAAAACTCAGTTCCTGTGAAGATGATGTTATATTCCGTCTTCACAGATGGAAGAATATTCTTACATTCAAATGTATACAATTGGAAACATTTCAACAAGTTTTAATTATAAATATGAAATTACATTGTGATTTAAATTATTGGCATGAAATATAATAACTCTTATTCAAACAAAAACAAAAATATTTGCCTGCATTTTAACTTTAGCATTAATGTCAATAGATGAATAAATTCTCTTCAACTTTTAATTATTGTGGAACTGAGCCAATATTGGAAAAGTAAATTTATAAATCGTGAAAATAAGTATATGATAAATTACGAGTCCATCATTGTAAAATGTTAATCATTAAGAAAAGAGAAAAAAACATTGCAGTTGAGTTTTATTTTGTGTAATTAGCAAAATATTGAATTGTTTTCCTGATGTATTTTTCCCTAGAAATAATGGATGATATACGCTTATATTCTAATGATTTATGTACTTACTGGGGTCTGAGAGTGACATATTTTTACCAAATAAAAAATGTCTTTTTTCGCCATCTAAACTGCCGCAAATGATTTAAGTTCCATTTCCTGTAATCCATTAGGTTGAGATGATGTGATGTTAGTTGAAAAAACAAACAAAAATAGAAGCTTCTAGCAATAAGCACATAATTCTGAAATATGGAAAATAGTATCATTACTCAATTTCGTTTCCAGTTCCAGGACATTTTTTTTAAAAAAGGTACAACTTAAGCGAATGCACAGTATATCTCTCATTATAGTGTTAACTCGTTCTTTGAAATTTTATAAATCTTTGAGGAGATAGATATCTATACCTATAGAATATCAAATTAAAAACAATTAATTCATATTTCTTTTCTTTGTTGACTCTAAAAGTATTGTTCTAAAAATGCAAACGATTTTTAACCTTGATCGTTTACAAAAGTTTGATAAATAAATTATAACGAACTATTTAAAAATCAAGCATTAATTGCATCATTTCAAAGTATCAGCTAATTAAACAATGGTGTTATATACTCAATCCCTTGATTTTCCAATAGTATAAAAAACAACACTGAAATAGGACGATTTATTTATGAGTTCGTACATATATAAAAATATCCATCTGTTTTCAATAATACATGTTTTACATTTTTACGATTTTGTTGTGGACATATATTCTGATCTCGAGTCGGTTTTGAAGTTCGTGAGAGAGCCATTTGTTGTTCTTTTGATCAGTATAATTTGATGATTTATAGCAAACCAAAAAGGCAGACGTCATAAAATCTGACTGTTCTTTAATTTAAAAATTTTTCTAATTGATTCATTTTTTTTTTTCTTTAAAAAAATTCCGTTAAGGATTTTTGCGTTATTTAAGAAACATCGGTTTCAAATCTTTTGAGCTTCAAAATGGCATTGTCTTCTCCAAATATTGAAGTATATATATATTTTTTAAAATAGGATATGATCAGTATACGCTTAAAAATGCCATGGTTTATGAATTCATATATGATATAGGAAGAAAGAACTTTTATTCACAGAATTTATTTTAATATTTTAATTTTAAAATAAAAGAATGTACTATTAAGAAAGACAAATACAATTAATGACTAGGATAATGAAGTAATATTAAGAGAGAATTATATGTAAGAATCGTATCGTATAGGAGTTTTCCCCCTATTTTCGAACAGGTTTCTTAAAAAAAAAAAACAATGACGTGATGTTGGCGTGTTACGTAGAAATTTTCATTGTAAAGAAAAATTACCTTTCTGTTGGCTAATGTACTTTGTGTGACATACATTGTTTTCGTATACATTTTTATGCCTTTAAATTCTCTAAATGTCAGTGGAATTTATTTTTCTGTAAATATCGCAGTTTTCAAAATCAGTGAATTTATTCTGTTGGGAAGGGGGAATGAGGTGAGGGGGGGATCACATTGTGTTTTCATTGAATTTCATTGTTCTTTCGATCTGTTTACTTTAAAGTAAGGATTTAAAAACAAAGTGACATTTTCCTCATAAATCCTTTTATGTTTTACGAGTTATTTGTTGTTGCCAAATGTACCTTAAAAATAATTTTTGATAACAGTTTGTTATGTGGAAAAATATATTTCTCTCTTTTTGTGGTAGATGAAATTAATTTAAATTACTGTTATGATTGTCTGTCAAAAGTGCTTATAAAATTAAGGGCATATAGAAAAAAGTGTTTTTATTTAATTATAAGCTCAAATATATTCACGGAAAGCTCAGATATATTCACAGTTGCACATATTTTGTGGATGTTAGTTCCTTTTGTTTAAAATTGTCTTCATATTTTTCACAAACATGGCTGCAAGTATATTGTTTTTAATCGAAAAGTGTTTTCGCATTTTTTTCTGACGTTGTGTTGTGTTAAATTTCCTTTTCTTCACCTGTTTTTTATAGCTAATCGTCGAGATTTTTCCAAAACAAATTTCATATAAATTATCTTCTTTTCGCGTGCTGACTTTTATTTATTCTATTTACCTTGTTTAATTTTAAAACTTTAAAATAAAATAAATGTAAAAGGCATTTATTTAAATGACTGTGTGTTTTGATTTGGTACGAAAATCATTTATTTCAACACAAAAATATATATTTTTTCAGCCATTGTTTTTTTTTTAAAGTATTTTTATTTTCCATTCCATTACTCTTCATACTTTCTGCTGTAGACTGTTGCATGTTGACTAATTTTTCTGGCTTTAATGTGGCCTTGGTAGCTTAGTGGTTATGATCACGAGCTCGTGGCCAGCGTTACATGAGTTCGAGACCTAGTTTCACTGAAGGGTTTGATGCACGTTAAATCTGTTGTGACTGTCCTCCTTTGGGTGTGGTGCAGTAGTTTGGAGAAGGAAGATTTCGTCCTCGTCACTTGCCCCAAATTTCGAAGTCTGTCGCCAATAGCCCTTGTGTTGCTGTTTAGTGCGACGTTAATGCTTAGCACTTATTCTAGCATTAATACGTCATATCGTCGGCCTAATTATCAGACTGCGTAACTCCACCGGTGTAACTGATTTGATAGAGGAGTGCAACGCGCCAAGCGCTTTTTGGCGCGATTCCTTAATCCTTTTGTTTTGTCTACGCCATGCCTCAGTGCGCTCTCCGCTTTTAATTTATTCCTCGATTAGTGTAATCACTACTTTTTTTATTTCATAATAAAACTAGATTTCGAAGGGAGAGGTGGTAGAAAGATTTTATCATATAAAATAAATACAACAGAAACTAATATTAATGTATTGCACTTCCAGATGTAAATTATTTACACTATTTTAAGCGTTCATTACACAAAATTTGTAACAATGTTACTTTTGCTGAGTAGAGATCCCACAGGAAAAAAAAACTAACACTAATGTACGTTATCCCCATAGCAACCACATTATCTCACGGTAAAAATAACAAAGTAAACCATATTGTAATATTATCGCCTATCTTGGCGAACATAAACAACAACTTGACGCTTAGCCCTACTGTATCAAATTAGCATCCCAGATGGAATTACGCAGTTTGATAATTAGACCGACGATATGTTATAATCGTGATACTAATTTTGAACAAAAAAAAAACAAACATTTTGATGTCTTGTAAAATTTGCAATTTTTTAAATTCTTTATTGGTAATGATAGAACAAATATTGTTAACGGAACACCTTCAAATAAGAACTAAATATTTGTTGTAATTTAAAATGGCTATCAACTTTTAAAATACAAATTCTTCTGCTAACCCAAATTTTAAAAATTGTTTTAAACATTAAAAAAATTCTCTCAATTAATACCAATAATAGGGACGGTATTCTATCAAATAAATATTCCTAGTTAGGTTACTTTAGCACAAGACAGACAGCTTTAAACCATAAAAGCAATTTAAATATAATAACCTCGAGGGAGAGCGTTAGACTCTCTTCTGTTCAATTATAACTTCCTGTATAATTTTGTTTCATCTAAAAATTTTTTTTTTTGTTCTTTTGTCTTTTTTTGTCGTTCTATTTGAAGACTCGAACCATGACTTCACGTTTTTTTTTATAGCAATTATTCCATCTTTCAGACCTAATGATTCGAATTTTTTTAATTATCGTTCATGCACGCTGTAGTTTCTTTGTGATATCGTAGACCTTTTTGCAGGTTACTGAACCTGACGTTTTATTTGTTCGAGTATCATTTTTTTCGTTGGTTATGTATTTCATATAATTTTCACTGGATTTATAATTGTGAGATTAGTAGAGCAGTTGTTAAGTTTGTAAGTGATATCCACTTAATAATGCTATGATTTATAACCACTTCCCTAAGCGAAAGTATTAATATTTTTGAATAATACTGATTTATTACATTTTATATTTTTAATGTTCTTTATAGGTGAGTTTGGCTAAGTATTCTGCTCTTGCTTCCGTTCTTGTTCGATATACTTCATTCGTAAAAAAATTATGAAAATGAAACCACCTCAAAGGACAAGAAATCATAATCACGAGCTTGTGGTCTTGTCATTTTAACTGATTTCTGAGTTCAAGTTTCATTTTTTTTGAAGATTTGTCGACTAAAGGGTTGACGTACTTTAAATTTACTAAAGGGTTGACGTACTTTAAATTTGATCGGGTTAAAAAAAACTTCGCGTTGACGCGGTGTGGAAATTAGGAGAGAAGAAATTACTTCAGGTGTTTATCTTGTCTCTTGACTGTGATTCATTATTATAGGGTTCATAATCAAACCAATAGCACTTCTGTTGCTTTTAATAGTGCAAGGATAATAATCACATCTTCACTAAAAAAAGATGAAGAGTATGTTGCTATATCTCCTCGTGTTGGTTGAGGTGGAAATATCGCTGATCATTGAGGTTCATGAGCATCCGAACGCGTTAGGGATTGAGAAGCTATTAAATCAGACACACGAATGGATAACAGATAGATATTCACAACAATTCATTTTATTTATTTAAGCTTTAGAACTATGTTCGCAATATGCAGACAAGGCCAACCAGATAATCAAAAACGGGTATTTACCTGAAATGAAATGTAACCTTTGAAACTCTCGTCAAAGAATCAAAACTACTCGACTATAATTCATGCAATATTAGCATGGTTATATTGTCCTCCACAGCAACTCTTCTCTGTCTCACTGACTATTCATATACTACTTAGTAGTGATGTTCATTTTCGGAGTGGAGTTGTTCTAGCTCTAAGTTCCAATTTAACTGGAGGGAAACGAGTTAGAGAGGACAGACATTTCATTCTTATCGTTTTAAACAATAATATGTAAGTAATAATACTGTGTTTAACAATATTTTAATAATATTAAATGTATAAAAAGTTTTTAATCTGTTTTTTAAAAACATATAAATGTGAAAGTTTTTATTGTGTTTTGTCTTAGGGATATCAGTTTGATGAGGGAGGCAATTGCCCTTCATTCATTGTATACATTTATAATTAAAGAAAATCAGAGATCTAATTATTTGTCTGAATTGGTAATACATATATTTTTTCCACCCTCTTGGAAGCGTAATTAGGGAGGCATTAATTAAAACACAAAATCTCTCGTGACATGATGTAGAATATCTAGATACCTACTATAGGTATCGTCTTTGTTATTTCTTTAGAAAGACAAAGTGGCAGCCTGCTGTGCAGCTCGAGTAAAAACTTAATTCGATGTCTGTTTTATGATATGAGACAGATGCGTCATTTATGCATTAAATTGCAGATAAAGAATGTCGTTCCGAAATCTGGTTAAACTACTTCAAGTCAGCTTGATACGCCTCCACGTGGCTGATTAATTTACCATCACGAAACATCTTCACTAAGAATAGGTGGAGAGAGAATTGACATTTTTCACTCCTGTAATGAAGTTCGTGTGTAAATGTCTTTTCATTTCGTTTCTTTTGCGAAGTATTCATTTTGATTTCGAAAAGATTTGATTGATTATTTTGAAATCTGTAGTCAAACCCTGGTTCGTTCGTTCTTTTTCTTTTTTAAAATAATTTTGTTTTGCATTGACATTAACTGTGCTTTGTAAAAGATTATTCAATACTAGCCGTTATCCGTCTTCTTCGCTGGGTTTTTCCTGATGCTGTATGATTATGTACTGATTATAAATTATTAATGTCTTAAGTCCTAGCGTTAAGCGTTCGAAGGTATTAAAAAACATTCTTGTTGTCCTCTCCTCTTGATTTAAAAAGGACAGGACTGGGATTTTAAAAACGGAAGTATATTTATATTTTACGCTCTCGTAACACCCCTGCCCCAAAGTTTATTTTGTGGCCGCGGTAGCCGAGTGGTCAAGGTATCGGATCGTGGCTGGCCTTGTCACGA
Source organism: Trichonephila inaurata madagascariensis (assembly GCA_019973955.1). Lineage (NCBI taxonomy): Eukaryota > Metazoa > Arthropoda > Arachnida > Araneae > Nephilidae > Trichonephila > Trichonephila inaurata. Next base: position 369,186 of record BMAV01016640.1, on the reverse strand, counting down.
GTTCGAGCCCAGTACCACTAAAGACCCGCCTTGTAGGGGAACGATGCACGTTAAATCTGCCGAGAGCTGAAACGTCCTCCCGTTGGTGTGGTGTGGTGTGGTAGTTAGGAGGGGGTGCCAGCTCAGGTGTCGACGTCACTTGACCATGGTTCAAAATTACGTGGTCCGTTGCCAAAAGCCCCCGTGTAGCTGAACAGTGCGACGTTAATATTCACTCACTCACTCACCCAAAGTTTATTTCCGCAAAACTCGTTCCTCAAATATGGAATTTTTTTCTGACTATATATCCCGTAACCCCCTCGAGAGTTTATTTCTGCAAAACTTTTCTCAGCATATCTCTGCTTAACAAAAATAACAGGACTGCTGGATTAATAGTAGAATAAAGGAAATTATATTTATAACGCACTCTTAACCCCTTGGAACTGAACTTGAAATTCGATTTCGACAAAACCCATTCTTAGTTAATTTCTGCTGGACAAAAGAAGCATGTTTGTTAAATTTCAAATCGTACGGAGATCTTGAGATGAGTGAGCGAGCTGCTTTTCTACGGGTAGTTGCTTACAAAATACTTCAACTCTTGATGTGGTCATATTATCAAAAAATAAAATATTATTCATACATTAAATAACTGTTATATTAAAAAACAGTACGTTTTAACCGGTGGAATAATGTAGAATTAGTATGAGCTTAATATTTGATAAATTTACATTATCCTTTTTTAGTTTCTATGATATTTTGCATTTAAGTATTTATTTCGGAAACAAATAGGTAGTTTTTATCTTACATCCCACAATTACTCGCCTTTCTAATTATCTGTATTCGACGAGACATTCTTCTGTATATGGTTTTTATACTGAAGAACAATTGCGACACTTGCTATGCGGCATTGAAATATCATACAACTATTTTATTTCAAGGATTAACAACAAAACTAAAAAAAATCACCTGAAATAATTAATAGTTAAGTACAAATGTGCTATTGCCATTTATAATTAGTTTTCACATTCACGATATGTTTATTGATTACACTATGACGCATAACGCGTTCTCTACGTAGAAAGCCTTTTTTTTTTTTTATTTAAATCAATTGCAGACGAATAGAGAAAGCATTTTACATCAAATTAGTATTGCATACTATTTTTATTTAATTTCTTAACGCTTGCGAATGATTTATTTAAAAACACATATGTTTATTTTTCTCTTGTTGATACGGCATGTTTATTTTTCTTTTAAAAAACATAATTGTATAAACAAATGCTATTTTTATTCATTACATAGTTTCTTTTCTTTTTTTTTTTTTTTTCTAATCATTTCAATTTTTGTCAGTATCTTGCTATGCCTAGAATAGTATAATAAGTTGAATATAGGCTAGCTGAAGGGAGAACTTCATATCGAAATGAAGGATTATAAATTCACAAAATAATTTCCCACGTAGTATCGTGTGGAAATTTTTGAACTGTTTTGTTAGTGAAATGGTTAGTTTCTGACCTGATTTTGTTCAGGATTTTGAATTCCATTTCATCCCCCCCCCTTCTCCTGTTATGTTACTTTGAGGATATAATGAATTTACAATATAGAATCCTGTTGTAATTACTGCGCATAGTGTAAAATGATGTTGAAAAATAACGGCAACAAAATGTTTAAGAAAAAGCAAAAATTCGACCTTATTTATTGATAATAAATAATAATAGTCATTATTATTTAATAAGGTTTTTGGTCGAATATCCTTCCTTGTCTGAAGATAATATTCCGTTCGAAAACTCTACATTTACGTTTGCGATATCAGTTTTTTATTTTTTTATTTTTATTTTTACTGAATCATTAAAACATTTATTCATGCTTGATAAATGAGAAAAAATTGTTCTTTTAAAAAAAAAATTTCAGTTTGAGATAAAACATATAATACTTATGTAATATCTTTTTTTTTTTTTTCGTATGCGATCAGGTTGGTGCTAATTAGAATCAGAATTGAGTCCTGGATTATCGTAATAACACGTTTTGCGTGAAGATATACATTTTATTGTCCAACGGATCTGTTACAGTTTAAGATTTAAAGTTTTGAAAAACCGCATATATGTGTGTTTCAAAAGTTGTCACACACACATACTTTCTCTCACGTACAGTTCCGCGGCCGTGGTAGGTCGTGTGTCTTGAGTTCGAGCCCTAGTATCACCGAAAACCCGCCATGTAGAGGGAAATCTATCGAAGCTCAAAGTCTTCAAATTGGGGTGGTATGAAAATTTGTGAAGTAGGTGCCAGCTTAGGTGTCATCCTCGTCACTGGACCGTTGTTCAAAATTACGATATTAGTCACCAGTAGCCCTCTTGTTTTAGAGTGCGTCGTTAATAAACACTCAATCTCCATTCTCGTAGAATCCGAGAACACTGTAGCTCATTGGTTGTGATAGTGAACTTATTTGCCCGTTTTTTAGATTCGCTTCAGTCATGGGTTCGAGTCCTGATTAATATAGTTAAGATAGTCATTCTGTTGTTACTTATGCCACCTGGTCGACAGCAACATCAGTTCAAGGTTCACGAAATTCATCGCGGCTAAGGGCTAGATTTTTTTTTTTCGCCTGTCGTTAGCCTTAAGGCCGTACCACACGTACACGTATCAAGCAATTTTTCGTTCAATTTTTACTCAGTCGCCATAGCAACGATTTTAGAACAACTTTTTGCTAGTGAGCTCAGAAAGTTGTTCCAAATAAAAGTTGCTTGAAATTTCAGCCAATGGGGTTCATCGGTGCCCTACGTCATAAACAAGGCCGTATCACACGTCAAAACAAGATGGCGGCTTCGGTTTTGTCTAACACATCAGATATGCCGTATAATATTTTAATGGTGTATAATATTTTAACGGCGTATAATATTTTAAATAGGATGGTGCTCCATTTCTGTTAACACCCACCAACAAAAGCGCAAGTGAAATATCAGAATAATTTTGGATGTTCGTTTTCCGAAGCAGAAAAATCGGCGAGTAATTTTTCAATGTGAAGATAGAGCGCGGCTGACGTCAAAGCATGTCGTTTTGCTTACGGCAACCCTTCCCCCTCAGATTGGCCAAAAATTGGGTGAAAAAATTGCATGGAAAATGTGCGTGTGATACGGCCTTAAGCTTTGAGCACCATGCAGGTGACAGTATGATTTTGCTCGGTTCCACCCCAATTTTGAGGGAGAACACCCTGGGGGTGGTCAGGGCCCTCCTGCCCCTCTTCACCTTCCACCAACCGACTCGATGGCTATTTAGAGTACCGCCCCCCTCCCCCCATGCCGCTAAGGCATTACACATTTACAAACATCCATACATTTTCCGGGATTCGAACAGCACAGCAGTCAGTGTCACTATAACGAATGGGCGGACTTGGATAGTGGTTCTAAATTATATGAATAGAGTGGTACGTTTTGTATAAATCGACCTCCAAATAACCTTGGGTGGAATGTCAAATCTGGAAAGCATTTCCACCAGATCGTATTTTGCATTATTTACATTGCGTCAATATCCCTCGTATAGTTCTTGAGCGACCAACCAATGCACGAATAAATGTATTGTCTTACTGTGCAAATTTTATTTTCTTATTCTTTCTACTATGAAGAAAAGACTGTCCATCTAATCGTTCCACCAATGAACCAAGACTGAGCACTCGATTCCTTTTATGCTTCCACTCTCATTATTTTCACATTAGCAGCCATGGATAAGGACTGTTCGTTATTCATTCGGAATAATTCCCATAGCGACCCCAATAAAGTATTGATCTGACCGTACTCGTGTTTTATTGCGCATTCTATATGATTTCTTTGTCTTTTTTTCTAAACTACTTTCTATCGTGTTTCTGTGTCATAGTTGATGGAATGCAAGTGTGTTGAAACGATTTCAACATCACTAAAATAGATTTATGGGAAAAGCAATCGGAAATGGTAAGATTTTGTCCTCCTTTTTTTTATTTACTGTTCATGAATTTATCCATTTCAATTTGTTGACGTTTATTATGGAATTCCGGTACTAAGTTAATGTTCTGATTTCCTTCGATAATATTGATCGACAGGAATGACATTTTAGCTGATAAATTAATATTTTTTAATTTGCTTCAAGCTCTTCCGTGACAATCGTGTAAATGAAAGCCAAATTAATTCATAAAATTCTGTATTCATTGATTGTAATATTAATAGGCAAATATAACAATACTTACTTGATTTGGTTGAATGGTCGTGGTTGCCTGGAGACTATGGTCCCAAACTCGTGGTCGGAATGTCGCAGGTTCGAGTCCTGATGCCATTGAAGACCCGCCATGTATAAAAAAAGATAATTATAGTTCAGCAGTCCGGTTCATCGACCTTTAGAAGGCACTGACCTCTTAACCTCCTTGATAAAGTTTCAGAAAATTCCTGAGCTTACGCAAATAAAAAAAAATTATTATAATTAATTAATAACGACTTTAATAGTATATTATATTTCTTTATTTTTGAAATGTGTGCAATAAATTACATTGGTAGTAGTTGTTAAGTAGTTACATAAGAGAAAAACATTTCATTTTAGATTTATTCTTTTGTTCACTGTTTTTTATTCTTTTAATGTTTTCGTATATTATTTTGGTTTAGGATTTTCTTTTTTGAGTATTGTTATTGTTTTTTATTAACGTATTTTTTTTTTCGTGCTAAAGAACATTTTGTTTGTACACACATTTTTGTTTACGTGTGTATATATATATCTAGAAATCATAATAGGTCTCCATTTTAGTCCCAAGACTTTTTTTTTGTATCTATCTTTGTTATGTCTTTTGAACTCCAATTTCTTTCTTCTTTGACATTGTAGATTATGCAACTTTTTCACTTGGTATCTTATATTATTTTATTATACTATATATATATATATATATATATATATATATATATATAGTATTATAGTTTCTTCTATAGATTACGTCAAAGATAAAGAAGTAGGTATATGTATAATGGAACTTAAAATATGGATGCTGCAATATTATAAATATTGTTGACTCAGAACAGTTCTTAATAATTTATATGAAAGTAGGATTTAACCAGTTTTATGTCTAGCCTTCTTTTTCCCATTCTGCTTATAATATTGAGCGAAATCCTTTGAAAACTCAGGAATAGAAGTTCTAAATCCATTACATGAAAAAGGTAACTTATTGCATTCAAAAAAGCATAGCAACGATGAATCTCTTCTGCTTATATATATGAGGAAATCCTTTTGAAAGATAGGAATCCGAATTTTTTAAAATTTATAGAAAAATTAAATATGATTTTAGCTTGCAAGTAAAACTAAGCATACAAATCTATAATCTGAACTTTTATAACCTTCACCATCATATTAGCTTTAGAAATAATTTGCCGAGGGAGAATGTACTAGACTCTATCGACCTTGGATTAATTATCATCCGTAGAGTACTTTTTAAATTTAATACTTATGTAACTCGAATAAAATCTATATGTATTCAGTCACGTAATCCTAAAACTTTTCATTCATCGTGAAATCGATTGTATTTTACTTAATTCGTTTAATTGCGATAAAGTGTCCATTACTTAAGTATTCATTCGACCAACAGGAAAATTTTACCATTTTATTTATTTTTCTCATTAGAATTGCTCAACTTGAAAACTAGTATTTGTTCATTACCTATTTTGAAATGTCTGGTGTTCTGTGTTTACCTAAATACCGCTTCGTTAACGAAGCATTGTGTCGCTTCCAATCAACTTCAGATTATTCGCAAGAAACGTGTTCGAAATGTCGTGTCCCAAGGGATTGGCTTCCGCGATGTGCGCTACATTCGATGGTAATGTGTGGGTCATTTGTGAAATTGCTACCAGATGTGGACTTTGATGGATACCCTGCAATTAAATGTTGATATTCTTCCTGGTTGTTGTTTAATTCATTCATTGACTGTTCCGTTGCTTCATAATTAAGCGTGGTGGAATGGGCGTTATTTTTAAGACATTAAATTTTCTTTCATTAAAAAATAATTTTTTTTTTCTGTTTATATATATTGAGAATGAGAGAAAAAGATTATCTCTACTCTTAAATAGGTGCATATATTATACCTGGAGGAATTATTAAACTAGCAGAGTTCTGAATATGTCACATAATTTTTTCATTTTAATGATATGCTTAAATAATTAAAATAATTATTTATTGGTATACGATGAAAAAATATCTACTGAAATAGGACCATGAGAACCTGTACGTTAAAGAAGCCTGGATATTAAAACTTTTTGTACAATAGTACATCAAATAGGAGAGCGAGATCAGCTCAGGTGTCTAGTAGTCTTGGTCACTAGACTATGGTTTAAAATTGAGGGGACCGTCATCAAACAGCACTCGTGTTGTTTTTAACTTAAAAAAGGATGTTAATTTAAAATTAACAATTGCAACAGTTAAGGAAATATTTGATAAAAAAGAAAAAATCTTGAACATTGGAATTTTGTTCTATGTCGTTAAATATTAAGTTAATAAAAGTTTATTTGTAAGAAAGGATATTTAAAAAGAAATGTTTATCTTTTTGTTCACTGAAAAAACGTTAAATGAATTATTTGATTCTTAATTTAGTTTTCATTCGAAGTAACTTCGTTGCTGAGTGCTAAGCTCATTTGCTGATCTGTCAATGCTACCAATGAAATCATATTATTTTGTTCAAAAACAAGTAATGTAAAAAAAAAAAATTAAGTCAATTCCTACTTAGATCAACAAAGAAAAAAAATTTTTAGCTACTTTTTATTAAATAGTTACAATTAATATAAATATGTATATACATATGACAGAGTCACAACATTAAATAGCAATTAATATTTATTAATTGTCATTTAAAACAATCGTGTATATAAAATTTCAGTTCCAACTGAATGCTTTAAAACGTGAGGAAAAAAAAAACCTTTTCAAGTTTTGACACAAGTCGCCAAAAATGATGCCAACGTGGCTGTATTTTGTAATTCTTAAATGATTAGTTTTAATCAATTAATTTTTATTAATTATAATTAAATTATTGTATTGTCATCCAAAATAATCATGCATATAAAATTTCAACTCAATGTGCTCAATTCGTGTGACGTCATAGTCACATGATAGTGAAAGCCACGTGATTCTAGCCAATCAATTCAAAAACTCACGCGACGTCATAGTCACACGATAAAAACTATCTAGTGTTTCCAGCTAATCAGTTCACGCGCTCCGGTGTCGCCAAGTTTTGCTCTTTGTAGAAACTTTCTCTTAAAAAGTGCATTGTATACGAAACGCATTTTATTTAAAAATATAAACATAAAATATGATATTTTTTTTAATTAAAAAAAAATTTTTTGTGAAGAAATTTTTTTTCTCTAACAGTTAAACATCTTTACCAATATGAAATTTGAAATTTTATCTGAGTTTTACAAATTGAACAAGTACAATTAGTTTAATGTTTTTTTTTTAATTCAATGGAAAACACGTTTGTTTTTATCATGTGACTTCATGAATTGAGCCCATTGAGCGCTTTAAAATGTATTTTATTAACGATTGAAAATTCCACCAAGATAAATAAATATAGAGAGTGTGAGCTAATAGAAGGAATTGAAAAATTGATACAATCTCGTTAATTTGAGAATTTTATGAAGTAAAATCACATTTTGTTGTCCAATTGGGAACTAATTTGATATCTTATTGCTATTCGTTTTTTGGGTGAATTTGAAATCGCGTCAAATAGCCAATAATTTACTATCTTATTTAAAATCCCGAATATTTAATTAAATGATAATATAATATTCAGGTCTCATCACATCAAATATCTTTGTGTCATTTTGGATAAAACTCTTTTTTTTTAAACATCACATAATATACGTGTCAGGAATAAATTCATAAAAGTCACTGTGTATAGCCTTTACCCCCTTATTCTTTAAAATCTGCATTAAGTAGGTAAAATAAAATGCTTGTGCTTATCTAAGTTCTGGTCCTCAGACCAGTGCCGACCTACGATGTCCCACTCTGAGGCTTTGCAGCAAAGAATGAAGATGAGTTATATGCATTGTTAGGTGAATGAAGTAGAGTTATATACATTAGAAAAAAGTGGTGAAATGACTAGAATTGTATTTGCATGTTTCGTTGAAAACGGCGCCGAAAATATGAGTATCAGATGAAAAATGAGAGGTATTTATGAATTTATAAATGTTGGGGGAAAAAAGCAATTTAAAAAACAAGAGTGGCGTTAAAAATCGTGAAATAAAAATCTGATTCCACAGAAAAATCCAAAAAATAACCCGAAACACGCAGCACAAAACAGGTTATTAATAGTGTCTCAATTGAAAATGGTTAAAAATGAGAAATCAGTAGGGTTACCGCAATAAAAATTAACTGTCACATGCTTAGTCTACAAACATAACAATCATTGTCAAATGATCAATTTTTCATTAAAATAATAATAATAATAATAATAAACCCCCCCCTTCAAACAGTGGCGCACACAGAAATTTTTCGAGTGTAAGGAGGTCGAGAGTCCTTCATTCTCGTATCATACCCCAATACTTTCCCTTCATATTTTTTGATTTTATCGATTATCGGTTACAAAAAAAAAACAAAAACAAAAACAAAATTATTGAATAAATAATTAGCGTTAATTTGTAAAAAGAATGATTAATAAATACTTAATTACGGAATTATTTTGCACAGAATATATATACATAGGATTATAATCAATCGGAAAAAATTTCCCCTCCACGTCCCTCACAAAATCGGGGAATCATTTGCAGCGCTATTTCCTTCTACTTGGCGAAATAAACAACTATTTGGCTCAAAAATCCGTAGCATTTTGATATCAAATAAGTACCACCAATTGTGTTCCTACAAGTGTTTTCTCTTCATAAATTCTTTGATAACCTTGTCTCATCTACCAAATTCGCTGACACTAATTTGGAATAATGTGTCATAGAGCATTCACGTTCGAGCGATAAGATTCTCGGTGATAAATAAGCTTAGAAAAGACAGAGAACTTATTTTCATACTTGGAAACAACCAGCATCGTTTTAAAAGATGCTAATCTTAGAGCAAATTGCGTTATCTATGTTTTGGGAATTTTTTTTAAACTCTTCTTTTGTCTTTATTCTTTTGTACAAGAAGAGTTTCTTCATTATGCTCGAGTTTAATGGCGTTTCCTAAGTTTATCTCTTCACCTTTAATCTGAACTGGGTCATTTTTGTGTTAGCTTCAGAATGTAATTAACTTACCTATTCTTATAGGCCTAATTGACTCTGAAATGGAACTGGGGTCGTCCTTACTTTGTAGTTTGAGTGATTTGTATTTAATGACGGGTCACAGCTTTGTGCCCCCCGCAGCCACCCCACATTCAACCCCCGGGGGGAATTGACTAGGAAGTTTTTGTGTTTTTGTTCTGTTGTAGTGTCATCTGAGTTTGTGGTGTTTCTCTTCCGCTTATGTATATACAAACCTTTGAACTGTTTACTTTATCCTTAAGGCGTTCTTTGTGCTCGAATCCTTTTCGTAGCTTGTTTTGAAAGGATAGATTTTTGTGGAAAAGAAATGTTCTTAAATAAAAGAGAATTCCTCTCTTTTACAGACTCGTTTCGGTCAAACCAGATGCTTATTCTTCGTTTTTAATTACTTTTTTTTTTTTGGAGGAGGTAGTTCAATATAATAATTTTTGGACTGAAAAGGCGTATTTTTAATGAATTCATGTTATGTTTTGCTTTTTTACTTCGTTTTTATAATTAGATTTGTCTGTTGACAAAGAGGCAGAAATTCGAGTTCTTTCCGACTATTACGTATTTTAATTTCTGTTGTTCGAATATTAAAATATCGAACTTTGTGTTATCTATTGTCTTTTTTTTTCTTTTCCGCATTTAAATAATTTGAAAATTTTTCCTCCTTAATAACGTAGTTCTTCGAACTGTGTATGTTAGAATTTTGCTCATGATGTAATTCTTGCTTCATGTGATATTGCGACAACAAGGTTCTTTTTTCAAAATTCCATTATTAGCTTTCTCTTTTTATTTATTTATTTACTTTTAAATTTTCAATCGTTAATAAAATTTTTTATTTCATCCCAAACAAGTTCAAAAAATTTTTTAAACTTGTAGTGAATGACACTTGATGTTAATACAGTTTTTCAAATTTTAAATTTAAATTTAAAATTTAAATTTATCTGTTTTTGCCGCCAACCTAGATTCGTCTCTATTGTTATAACAATGTAACTGTTAAAACAAAGACAAAAGTTGGCGTCAAAAACATGTTTTTCAGCCAAACCGGGTATGCATTTTTACAATAATACAGACAAATCATGCTCTTTTTTTCAATTCCTACTATTAGTTCACACTCTCCCTATATAAATATATATATATATATTCCCTATTTTAATTTTCAGTTGTTAATAAAATACTTTCTATTCATTCATTCAAAGTAGGAATTGACTTAAATTTTTTTTTATATTACTTGTTTTTTTTAAAACTATATTTAATAATTTTTTTTTCAAATTAAATACTTAGATCTAAACAAATTCTAAATATTTCATCTATTACTCAAACTTCGCAATCTGAAATAAAGAAATATATGAAGCAAAATGTAAAATTTAAGAAGAAAGATAAATATGTTAATTTAAAGAATAATATATTATTCAATAAAAGTTCTCGATTTTATTCGAATTTATATACATATACAGTAGGGTGTTTGCTTAACGAAATAGCTAAATCTGTAAAAAAGTTCATTATGTGAAAAATTCGTGAAATAGAAATTAATACTTGGTTACAGGGAAAAATTCGTAAAATAGAGAGATTCGCAAAATAGAGGTTCGTAAAATGGAGGTCCAACCTTATATACGTATTTGTGAAAGATTCCTTAATTTGAAATGACGTAATACTGAATCATTAACAATTTTTTTTTAAAAAAAAGCATGTTCTAAAAACATACCGTGAAATTTAAATGCAAAGATTTCTAAATTAGTTACAGCTATTTCTGGTGGCGTTTCAGACGGCGTTCAATGTACTTTAAATTAATGTTGAAACTACCTTGCGTAACCAAATACTAGAGCAGTTTAAACGAGAGTGATGTGTGCCTATTTCAATGCAGACGTTGCTGGGGTTAGTTTCAAATTTCACTTTTTGCTTGTTGATTGATATTTGAATACTTTTTGTTGCGATTTTACGCTTAATTATGCTCGGCGTTTTTAAATTAAACAAATGATATCCAGCCAATTTTTAATGCAATTTATTACTACTTATGTGGTATATTTTAATCTAATGATTTCCTATAAAGCATATTACTTATTCATTGTTCTGTTTTCCGTTATTTTGGACCATTGCATTTCAAAAACAGCGATTCTATTTTTAAACATTCTGTAGTAAATTCTCTCATTATATTCTTTTTTTAACTTTACCTTTATACTGTATTACTTTCTACAGTTTTGTCTGTCATTTTTCGCCTATTTCAAAATGTGTATAATATAGTATCTCTCTCTTTAAAGTGTTTTTTTTATTATTATTTCTACTGTTATTGCATTGAAGCATTTTCGTAACTGCCATTTTTATCCCCGAGGGAGAATATGTAATCATTCTTCATGAAAATAACAAATAGCAAACGATTATTTTCTCCAACTCGGCTTGCATTCAATGTAATTTAAAGAAATCTTAAGATTTTCTATTCTTATTTATTGATCCTGACTGAGGTATTTATACTGGTGTTTGATAAATTCTCTGATGTATTTATGTTATGTTTCTGAAAGAAGAGGAAGGGGAAATATTTTTGATTATTACTTAAGATTGCATAGGAAGGGAAAATTGAACAAAATACCATATTGCCATTTTTACTTTGTAAATTTGTTTCAAAGGTGAAACTTCGATGCCAGTAGATATTTTTTTTAAAAAAAAGTCATTGTTATAGAGGTTAATGTCTGGAAAATTTTGCATATGCATTTTAAATGATCCAAAAAGACTCTTGAAGAAATCTTTACTTCTTAACGACCCAAGGAAAAAATTTTATCGAATTTTTTACCACTTTTTTTAATAATTTTTTAAGTTTTTTATTTTTTTAAATTTGACTGAAGTATAGGACGGGTAGTCATCAAATATTTCCAAATACGTTCAGAGTAATCTTTTAAAAACAGCACACTGAATCATTATAAATACTTTTTTTAGGGATCAAAGTACCAATAAATATTTATATTTAAAATAAATTATCTGAATTATACATAAAACATAAGTGAAGTTTCAGCTATTTTTTTTTAAGTACATCAAAGTAGTCGAAGAAAGTATTGAAGCGAAGAAGTATTAAACTTTGAATCAATAAAAGTATTACTAAAACTAATTATACACGTTTATCTTGGGAATGTACTAAAATTTTAATATTTTATTAAAATATATAAAAGATTTAGAGCTAATCGACTAAGTATCATAAGAAATGTGATATTTATGAAGCTGTAATTGTAATAACTAGCCATAACTCATAAAATATTCGTACAATAAGAATTGGTTTAGTACATTCCATAGACAATAGTATAAATTTTAGGTGAAAAAAGATTCAGAGAAAAACATGTATGATATTTTGAATCATCATACTCGCCATGATAGATTTTAAATAATTTAAATGCCCACCTCTGGTAGATTAAAAGACTCGCTTCTGGTTTATTTAATTTTGTGATTTATTGTAACTCACCCTGTATGTAACGTAGAAACAAAGAAACATATGTTTTGTAAAACCAAAAGCTTGCTGTATTCAATAAGGTAAACACAAACAAACAAACAAAAAAAGGATGCGTGTTTTGATCGAATTTGGACATACGAACGTGTTCAGATACATGAAGTATACTACATAAAAGTGTATATGAGGTATATTTCCCAAATCAGCATGTATTTGGAATGAGAAATGATAAAATGACTGTCTTTCCATCCGTTTCCGGCCCTCGGAAGTCTGAAGAATCAATAGTAATGTCTCTCTTTCTCCATCCACTTTTCTAACTGTGGGACGGCATATCTAGATCGGATCAATAAAGGGAGCATCTCTCTTTCAAGGTCAGGCACGAAAGCCTTTTAGTTTCAGCATAAAAAGTCTCTAGGGAAGCCGGGCAAATCTAGATGTGCTCATATTAATTCTCCTGTAAAGAAAATGCTTCAGGAGTTATAAGGAATTGTTGTAACCCGTGTCTTTTTGAGTTAAGGCCTATCTGAGAAAAATCGGAACTCGGGCCAAGTTACGCGATGTCTTTTAATAATAATAAACATTTCGAAAGAAGTGTTAGTCATAAACTTTATCTTCATGGAATTTACGCAAATGGTAGTCCATTGAAAATTTAAAGTTATTTGTATTCAAATAATGCTAAAATGTGCCGAATGTATGCAATAGCAGAATTTTTTTTCTTGTGTACTATGAATTGACATAAATGCAAAATTCAATTTAAACCTAAATGCAATTTAATTTTTCTTTAAAAAAAATATAAAATATCTGGAATGTTTTTATAGCTTATTCTTTAATGGTCTTCATGAAGGAATATAAAAAAAAATATTTTTAGAGTAATATTAGATTTTTAATATAATATTTTTCTACTTAATTCCTACTAAAACAAATTTATATATACTACCATAAGCAATGCCGGAGTTGGGAACAAAGATTTAAAAGATTAAGGGGAAAAAAACGAAATATATATATATAGGTGTTAAAATGCACCCGATTATTTCAAAAGTTAGGTCATATGATAATTTCTAGGCTTTGGAGATTGCACGGTATTTGTGCAGATATACATTGTCCGCCATCCAGCCCTATTTAGAGTAGCTCCTTTGATAATCGAAATTATTTTTAAATACCTTATTTGATGATTGCCATTTAGAGTGGAGGCGGTAAGGGGCTATTTATTGCACGCTTAAAGTATCTTTCTTTACACTGACGTCGCATGGAAACTTGAAAGGTGCAATAATTTGCTTCTTATCATTGTGGCAGTGGTTGATTGTCCGCCCGCTGCGGAAGTTTTTGTTGCGTGTCAATCCGGTCCGGTCAGTTCATGAAATTGAAACTCAGATTTTTACAAATGAACTGAGCTTGATTATCTTATAACTAAATTTTATTTAATAATTTAGTCATAATTAAAAACGATGGCGTTTTGTCTTAAGTCGCATTGTGAAGCCGTAACAGGGGCTAGCTACCTCCGTATCAACCTTATGATTGATACGGGGTTCCCGAGCTACAAGGTCCCAACATGTGTAATATTTTGATACTTTCAAATAAGTTTTATTTTACGGAAAAAGGCCTCCAATTATTTTTGATGCAGGGCCCACTCAAAAGGAACTACGCCATTGAGCTGTAATAAATTTTATTAAAGAACAAACAGAAGTTACAGCATTTAATTAAATTTACACTTCTTCAAAATGGAATGGCACACTCATCGAAATGCATTCGTTTCATTGTGATTTGATTTACCTTCTATTATTTTCCTTCAAATGCTTCGTTGACCATTTTACCGAAATATTCCATGAGAGAGCAAATATAGTTATATATCGTTGTTCCATGTCAGTGGTTGCTTTTTCCCTTTGAGTTTTTAATTTATATATTAATTCTATATCGATTTTTTTGTGTGTAAATTCGCATCTCCTATCCTGCTGACAGAGTGTGCATATTTGAGAACTTCCATCTCTGTGTGATCCAAAATTTAGAAGTTTAGCCAACTTCTGCTACTTAAGTGCTCTGGTGGCGTTGAACTTCTCAGAAAATTATCCCAACTTCGAGGAAATGGTACTTTTGAGCTGTTGACTTTTGACTTACTTAATCTTGCATTCTTTGTTTGCAAAGATAGCAGAGACTGCATGGCAGCGTTTATTTATATAAAAAAAAGAAGCACTTGGAACCTGGCCACACTTGGCGTCGTCCTGAAACACCATTCGTTGATCAAGAAAGTTACAGGTAGTTTATTTAAAGAAAAGCGTGTTTAGACTTTACATTCTATGGGGGCCATCATTCAAAGAGCCGAGTTGCTAGCTGAGGCATAATTTTTTTTTCGTTAGATTTTTGATAGTGAAAAAAAGATTTGATATTAGAATTTCAAATAGAATGCGCACAGAAAACGACGTGAAGCTTGCCGAAAATGTAAATAAGATGGTTTTTCGTTTTTAAATATTAAGAATTTTTTTTTCCTTTTCTGATACCAGTTTTTGAGATTGATCTCCCCCTGCCCCTTAGAAGTGAGGGTGATCACTTGTTAAAAAATGTTCAACATATTTAATTAAAAAAAAACTTTGATTGGTAGATGCTTAGTCAGTAATCGTTCTTTGCAGATATTGTATGATCCGCCTTTGTTCATTGGTTTCAAAAATTAACATTTTTTGTTCTTTAGTTATTATTTATCAAATAATAAGTGAAACTCGATCGAGTATTTTAACAACAGGGAAAGTTTCCGTGAGCCTTCTTATTCCTATTGATTATTCCTTTTTATGAGGTAACATTTCCCCACTTTCCTAACCTTTTGTCTGCTTGACGTTTTATTAAAATCCTAGGAATGCTTGTTGGGGTTCGGTCAAGTTCATGTATAAACCTCGAGTTACTATTGCAATACTCAAATTGTTAGGTAGGTTGGTACTAATTGTTATAGTTTGATTCTAACTCAGCACCGAATAATTTTCGGTGGTATTACATACTCTTAACTAAATTGTATAGATTCCAGCTTCAAAAATTGAAAATTCTAGCTTTCTTTCCATTTTCTTTTTTTCTTGCTTTCCTTCGATATTTTTTAGCATTTTATGTGTGAATTCAAAATTGTTCTCTCTAAAAAGGGAAAAAAAGATAATTTTTTTAAACTTTTTTTATTGAAGTCGTTGATTACAGCATAATATAGTTAATATCTGAAACCATTCATAAGAACAATTTTATTTTTAGTTTTGGAAGATTACCAAAAAATTTTGAAATTAAACTTACGTATCATTCCTAAGACGTTTCTTTATTTGAATCTGACTCACAATTGGAAAATTTTCCGTCTTCAGTAAACATTTCTGTTCCCTTTAACCGCCAACCTCTTTCAAGTCCTTTATGAATGCTTATATTGGTGGATAATGTGTTTTTTAAAGTTGGTTATCACCTCATTAGTAAACCTGAATTCACACTTACCTATTTAAATTCATATGTATATCATTTTTAAATGTGTAATGATTATTATGTATGAAATGTATATATAGTTTCTCCAATGATTGTGTATCTTTTTCTTCAGAATCATGACGATGTGGTGGCCATCAAGTGCATTAACAAGAAGAATCTCGGCAAGTCCCAACCTTTGATAGGGAAAGAAATCAAAATTCTACAAGTGAGTGATTTTCGTTTTTTTATTTGTCCTTGGGGGATTATGAAAGAAACTTATAAGAAGCAGTGTGATGTTTTGAAAAAATAAATCGTTTTTGTGTTTGAATGACACGGATATTATAATGATGTGACAAGGGTTGTCGGTTTAAGGTTATCAAGTGTTATGAATCGTTAAGAAGGAATATGGCAGAACAATTTAAATTTACTTTAGAAGGGCAATATGTATTCATAATGGAAGTCATTTTTATGTAATTAATATTATATTTACTTTTTTCAGCTAATTTATGATAAATATTTTGAAGAATTCTGTATATTTACAAAATTATGCATGAAATCTGAAGCATCGTGTTAGAAGTTGTTATATTATAGTGGTTACAATAGGCTAAATTCACACATACACACACAAGACATCCTCACAGGGACGTCTTAAGGCATGGACCTACTGGGGCCAGGGCTCAGCCTTAATAAGGTCATGATTCGAATAATTTCAAAGGTCAAATGTTATTTCCGGTTGTATTCTGCAAAAAACTGCGAATTTTGGTTGATATGCCAACTGGCTACATGTGATGACCATCGTCCATGTATAGGCCTAGGCCTACCACCATACACCATCATTACTCATTCAGTCAAAAAGCGGCAGTCGGTCGAGCCAGTTTGTGAGATTGTAAGTCATACATATTTATTTATTTCGAGTTATTGTTTGTACGAGTATTTGACAATACATGCTATGTTCTGTCTGCTGTTGTTGATCATAGGTGGGGCCTAGATTTGTGTAGGGGCTTACTTTTGCCTATGGGCCCAGGGTCTCAAGCAGTCTTAAGACGACTGCAGCCGCATGATAAATGAAGTCATGTGTTCCCCATTGAGTTCAAAACTGACATTAAACTTACACTTGTTGATCTACTTGTACAATTTGGATACAATTTTATGATATTAAAGTACTTTAAAAATTTTTAAATTTAAAAATAAAAACTCGTACATTATACGGACATCTTTAAATAAATAACAGTTTGTTTTCCTATTTGCGATATTATTGATAGCAAAATAAAAGGCTATTGATGGCTTTTTAAAAGAAAGCTTCTACGAAAAACAAAAGTTGGCAACAGCGAAGCGTATGAACTGATTGTCTGGAAACACGTGATTGTATTTATCATGTGACTATGACATAACAGAAATTTTTTTAATTAATTGGCTGGAAACGCATTTTTCGATTGTGAAGGAGCTGCAAAGCTGGCATATACGTCGCCCGATAGCCATGTCGTGGTTTCCGCGTAAGCAGGTGGGATTCTCGAATGATGAGATATACATTCTATACCTTGGTCATAATTTTTATTAAGAATTTAACTTAAATTCGGCTTCTTAGATATCGAACAAACTTTATATTAAGTGAGAATAAACCACTACACGTAGTCTTAACTAACTCGATCAAGTACTAGGATCACTTATCATAAAATATATTATAATTGCCTAATCTCGTCTCAATAATATACTCAGCATCTGTGAATATAATCTTCCTAACAATCTTGGTTGAATACTCAACGGTTCAATCACTTTCAGATAGGCCGTTGGGCTCGCGCCAGTGCATGCGCACCTTGGTAATGGCTATATATCCGTAATTCCTTGGTAGGCCGTCAAATTGCTAATTTCTACTTCCGTGAACTTTCTAAATTGCCATCTTTGCTCACTAAACTTTCTATCCTTTAAAGGTTATCTTATTTGCATCTATGCTTCTGTTTCACGGATTTGCTGCGTTTTGCCATTAATCGTGGCCGTCAAAGAACGTAGAGGTTATGTTAGAAGAAGAACGCGAGAGATGTCACAATGTGACTATGATGTCTCATGAATTTAGCCCTGACTTTTGTAACAAGTTTTTTGAGATGCATTTTAATACTTCATGGCTACAAAATTCCTCTCTTAATATTCAAGTGACGTTTCCTTTAAACGGATTGCAGTTAATATAACAATCAACAAATATTACTCAATCAATACGATTGATAACCCCGGATGTAAGTAACAATTACAATTTTACATATTAGAGGGTAATTTATTTGGTTAAATTTAAAACTTCTTTTTCTTTTGTGTTTAAGATGGTAATTGCAATAAAAGTTTCAGGAATGTTCGGCAACTCAAAATATACAACTACGGTAAAGTAACTTCATGACTTTTATTTACATGGCAACATATCTTCTATTTTAATCAATATCTTTTAATCTCTACTGAAAGTTGAAATGCTCATTTCAGTTTTATTTTAAGCTTTGCCCTGATTCTCGGTTATTTTTTATACTAAGTAGGATAATCCTTTTTCTTTCTTTCTTTTTAAAAAAGTTTCTTTTTAGAAAGTATATTGCTTTTCTTAAATATTAATTGAAATCATGCTTGAATAACTCAAATGACATTTTATAATCATGTTAAAATGAATTTATACTAATTCCTACTATTTTCACAATGGTAATATTCTTGATAAGGTTTCAATTTTTTATTTTAACGCCTTAAATGACGTATCGATATTTTTACTATGTATGACATTTGTATTACAAAAATGTGATCAATTTAAAACATTCGTGACTGAAATGTGTATTATAAAAAAAAAAAACGACTGAAATAATGAATTATTCTCGGTGCTAGAGCGTTGAGGAATGAAAAGAAATGAAATCTTATAATTCTTTTTTCGCGTGTTAAATTTTTTTGAGCGTCCTTGATTCATTGTATGCTGGTTCTTCTTTCCATGAAGGACACTACTTTTTAATATTTGCTTTTGCTTATCTTATCTCTTTACTGAGATTTTTGAATGAAAACGACTTTTTTTTAAAGAAGTGTAAAGTGTGATCGTTTTATAATCATTTTGAATTTTTTTTCGCTTAGATGCTTAAGCACCTGATTTTGTTTTGGAGTTAGTGCTTGTTGTCGTGCTTTTTGCGTTTTGACAAACTTTTTTGTTTTTGTTTTGATAAGTTTTTAAAATTTTCTTGCATCCATTTTAAACTGGGTGATTAGATAAATAGAAATTCGAATGATAGAAGAAAATAGGATTTATTAATATGCGTATATATTTATTGATGGATATTCCTAATACCGTGTTTTTTAAATAGATGTCGTTTGAAATGCATGATATTCAAATAAAACGGTGTTCATGATATGGCTTACGTCCTATGGATTAATAGGTGTAATGACTTCTCTCAGATCTGGGCTAACTATTTATTTTTAAATATGGTACTCAGCAAAATAATAAAATACAAGTAAGTACATTCTAATTACAGTTCAATATTACTTTGAGTCCTGGCACTCTTCCGTTCCTGGATTTACCAGCCAGGAGACCGCTGTACTCGCGGCTCGTTCCTAATCAGTTCGGAGTCTTCTTCCGTATTCTCGATCTTCCGTTGTGGAAGAGACCGCCGTACTTCGCGGCTCGTTCCTAATCAGTTCGAGTCGCCCGTATTCTCGGATCTCCAGCCAGAGACCGCTGCGGGCTCACTACATCGCCTTTCCTTACTGCTCAAGGACGTCCGGAACCGCTCCTCCAAGATCCAGCGTCTCCTCCCTTCCGACTCTCGCCCGTTTTATAGCATTACTTTTCCTCGTCATCCACCTCCCGCTCATTTCTTGTCGGCTCCGGTCCTCAGTCCTCCGGATGACGCCTTCCGGCTCTATTGATGTCGTAACCCCTGCCGCGCCAAACATTGTGTCGCTCCCGCCAGGTCCGAAAGACGCCAAGGCTGGGTGTACAGCTGTATGTTCTTTACTTGTAGCCTGGCGCCTGAGTTCTGGGAAAATGGGCATCATAATGACAAGGCGCCCCTTTGACAATTGGGCAAAAGTGGTGCTGAAACTCGACCACCCAGTTACGAAATTCCTTCCTCCCAGCCGCAAAGGAACTTCTCGGAATTGTCGCAGCTCTGGTTTGGCACGGGATCTGTTGAAAATGGGAAGCGAGATATGTTTTCGTCACATAGGATACATTGAATCATATTGGGTCTCGTGTATCCTGTAATATTTCAAGAGAATAAAGATCGCGAACTTTACCATAGTTTAAAATGATGAGGTCCATAAATCCTTGCTGTGACCTTTTAGTATGGCAGGAATTTTTAGAAAATCAAAATCCGCAAAATTTCAAAGCTTTGCTGTTTAAATATCGTCGTTTATCAAAATTTGGAATGCTTTTAACCCATGATGTGTGTGCGGTAAACTATTAAGTGTACCGGTAAGTTCTGTCCGTTCTAGTTATAACAAGTTTCAACAAGTGTGCATATTTTACTTTCTGTTTTCACTGACTGTATACATAGTGACCTTGTAAATATTAAGTGAGACGTTGTGACATAGCCATCTGTCGATAGCTATGACGTGGTGTAATCCGCGTAAGTTAGTTAGAGGTGTGATTATCAAGCGATGAGATACATTTTATAATTTTAATACAACTTTATTAAGAATATAACTTAAATTACTTTATATATAATGAACAACTTATATTAAGTGAGAATAAACATTAAAAGTAGGCCGAATATTTAAGTCAGATCGCACAACTAGATTCACTTATCCTTAAATATAATTGATTATCTGCCTAATTTCACTTTCTATATTATACTATTGTTTAGAAAGTAACCCTCCTGGTAATTGTTGAAGAGTCATCTATTCTGCTACTTGTAGATAGATGGATGTATTCATATATAATTACTCCTCCTATAAATATTATTATCGAAGGTGGGCGTTTCCTTCTTTCCTGTGAGTAGTGTCCGTTCAACACTTGTTCCGAACTGTTCCACACTAAGCTTTCTCTTAAGATTGCCATCCCTCTCACCAAACTTTCTATCCTTTTTAAAGTATATTTCCCATTTTGCATTGTTGCTTTGTTTTTCCTCCTCTTGGTATTGGGTTGAAAAAGTTTTTACACACTGTGGTCGTCAAAGAACGTAGGAGTTATGTTAGAAGAAGAACGCGAGAGATGTCACAACGTGATTGTATACCCTTGGCTATTGATAAAGCTGATTTACACACTGTAGTTTTTACAAATTTGAACAGGAAGAAATGCTACTCTAGCGTTTGGAAATTTATTGAAAGTGTTTGATGAAAATACAGTTTCTGTCAGAACTTTTGTGTGCAAAAGATAGTTTCGAAACATTTCTGGTGATTTTGACCTTTCTGATAAGTTGCTCTCCTAAAGCAAAATTCTTTATTGACAATATTGGAGATGGCGGAAAGACTGCAGCGCTCCTTCCGCAAGTCGCAAACAACAAAGGACAAGAATAAAAGCCCTTAACGACTGGCCCGAACGGGGATTTCTGTCGTCTAAGGTCTAAGGCATGTGCTGCGTACCTGCTGACCGGTAGGTTGGTGGATGAAATAAACAGGAAGGTCAACAAACCATTTCGGAAACTAGGATTGGCGTGGAAATATTCGAGATGAGTGCCATTTAAGTTCCACGAGAACAGTTTGAATGATCGTGTCATCTTGTGCACATATCTGCTTGCATGGAACAAAATCGAACCATTCTTGGACCAAATAACTGGGGATAAAACGTGGAATTCTTATAAAAAAGACGTAAGGAAAAGGGCATATTGTGAATCTTTAAAAGCTACCCCACCTGCATCGTTAAGCCGAAGTTGAGCCTGAGTAAGAGAATATTGTGTATATAGTGGGCCATGAGAAGACCAATTTATTTTGAGCTGTTGAAACCTAGCGAAAAGCATTCGGAGAGGTACTATCAACAATTGGATAATTTTATAAACAGCACTCCAAGAAAAGAGGCCGTTAGTGTTTAAAGGAAGGACATCATACTGCTTCATGATAATATCAGGTCACAATATGCTTTGGGAACTTGTCGGAAACTCGCAAAGCTAGTGTGAGAAATTCTGTCGCATCCACCGTACTACCCAGACCCAGTACCCTCCGATTATCACTTATTTCTGACCTTAAAAAATTTTTTTCGGGCGAAAAAACTCAAAAACAAAGAAGATATTAGACAAAGTCTGGTTCAATTTTTCACCTCAAGGGCTGATTCATTGTTATAAAAATGGGATTTACAAATTGCCATCACGCTGGTAAGAAGCTATAAATAATAATGACAATTTTGTTATTCAATAAAGTTTATCTAAAATGTGGCAAATTTATTATTTTGTTTTATTCTAAAAACGGACAGAACTTTCCGGTAGACTTAATATTATTTTCTTAGTTTTAGACATGCGTTCTTTTTATTTTACTGTCTGAATCTTATATTGGTCTTCACGCATTGTACTATATGTCCTCTTCGACATTGAACCAGTAAGAGTTTATTCAGGGAATCTTACGTCAATCCGACAATCGTGGTCATCACTATCTGGTTTTTTATTCAGAGAAATGGTCACGTTTTTTTTTTCTAACAGTGTCATCAGTAAGTCACTGTCCAGGTATTTGAGTTGTACTTTATTCTTAAGGACTTCATTGGTTCAAAGACACCGCGCATCTCATTTCCTCCCATTGTCAAAGACTCGTGCACATGGCGTTCTATTCCCCCATACTAGAAGTAGACGAATCCTCCCCCCTCCCCAAACCATCCAGCATTGTTTTTCAGTTAAACATATTCGTCTAGCGTCGGTAATAGAGTGGATAGAGGAAAAGACCATATTCATAAATCTTTTTGATCACTCTAGAGAGGTAGGCAGAAACATTTCCAAAAGACAAAATACTTTATTTTTTATGTGAAATTTGTTTTTGTGAAGAACCCAGCAAAATGTATATCGCAATGCTGGTGAATACAAAAATATTTCAGGAATAAAATTAACTGAAAACGTTGAATTCGTCGAATAAAAATTCGCATGCATTTTTTAAAAGTGTTTTATTTGAGTTGTCTTATGTGTGAAGTTTAAAGCACACAAACTCGGAAAATTTTGTTGAAAAATATCCCAATATTAATATAAATTCATGTACCGGCTGGGTGGTGTAGTTGGTTTGTCGCTGAATGTGTACGCCTAAGGTTGCGGGTTTGATCCCGTCTCAAGGGCTGCGGTAGCCTAGTGGTCGAGGTA
This sequence comes from Trichonephila inaurata madagascariensis, assembly GCA_019973955.1. Taxonomy (NCBI): domain Eukaryota; kingdom Metazoa; phylum Arthropoda; class Arachnida; order Araneae; family Nephilidae; genus Trichonephila; species Trichonephila inaurata. Next base: position 345,931 of record BMAV01016640.1, on the reverse strand, counting down.
TCGGATCATGGCAGGCATGTCATGAGTTCGAGCCCAATACCACTAAGACCCGCCGTGTAGGGCAGCGATGCACGTTACATCTGTCGAGAGCTGAAACGTCCTCCCGTTGCTGTGGTAGTTAGGAGAGGGGGCCAGCTCAGGTGTTGTCCACGTCACTTGACCATGGCTCAAAATTACGTGGTCCGTCGCCAAAAGCCCTCGTGTAGCTGAACAGTGCGACGTTAATATTCACTCACTCACTCGACCCCGGCCCAAGCCAGAGAATTTTCATGATGCAGAAAATCGACAGCGGTCATGTCGCATGATTATGCTGGCAAGTAAAAGATCCCTTGAGTGCCTGTTTGGCTTGAGTGCTCTCTGCAAAATTAAAATCTTTAGTACGGTTTCGCATCGCCAGAGCTTAGGTGCTTCCCTATGGTGAGGAGAAACTGGGTGCCAAAATTACCTGCGGCGATTGGTATCCGCCTATATGGTGCCGCACTAAAGAGATACCAGCTCCCGGGGAATGTATTAGGTCTACAATGATAAAACACCAATCCGTATCCCTATTGGAAATAATAATAAAAAAATCCATGTTGACCTTTTGTTATGTGGCCGCGGTAGACATGTGGTTAGAGTCACAAACTCGTGACGATTCACGTTAAATCTGTAGAGGCTCAAAGCCCTCCTGTTGGTGTGGTAGTTAGGAGAGGGAGTTGCAAGTTCAGGTATCGTCCTTGACACTTGACCGAGTTTCAAAATCGAGCATTGTAGTGCGACGTAAAAAACTCTCTCGCTCACTCAGAAACTCTTAGCCGATGTGTCATGAGTTCGAGCCCTAGTGTCAGTGAAGACCCACCGTGTAGAGTGTCTGATGCGCGTTAAATCTGTCGAAGCTGAAAGTCCTTCCAATGCCATGGTGTTGGAAGGTTCGGGAAGTGGGATGCCAGTTCAAGTGTCGTCCTCATCACTTGACCGATGTTCAAAATTACGATGCCCTTCGCCAATAGCCCTCATTTCATAGTACGACGTAAATAAACTCACTTAAACCCTTTAATTGGAGCGTCTTTAAATTTTAAGAACATTCCGTAAATACCTAATTTTTCGTATGGTATTGTAGTACCGGTGGCGAATCTAGGAATATTCTTTATACAAGGAGGAAAAAAATGTATGCATATTAAATGGATACTATTCATGAAATATGCTGCTTTTTACATGATAATGAATTTAAAATCCTCTCTAGTCTTTAATATAAGGTAATTTTTATTTTAATTAACATCAAAATATTAAAACTTTGACATCTTGCTATAGGGGGAAATGTGTTATGAGTTTATAATATACCATCTGGTTTCAAAAATTATTCATTCTGAGTGTAACGAGGCTGATGCACGTTAAATTATCGAGGCTCAAAGTTTCTTACATTGACGAATAGTGGAAGTTAGGTGAGTGCGAGCTCGTGTGATCCTCACTACTTGACTGTCGTTCAGAAATGCTAAGTCTTTTTCTAATAGCCCTCATGTTACTTTACTGTGTGACGTTTTTGAAAATAATAAATCAAGTCAAAATTATATAGCTTATTTTTTCTTCTAACATCAGAAAATATGGGATTCCAAATACCTACGTTAAACAATTTTAAAATCATTTAAGTACATTAAAATCATAAGGCGTCGCTTGAAGTCCATAACCATGACAAGAAAAGATGAACGAATACGGAAATGTCCTTTCACATAATTCATCGTTAAAATGGCTACAAGTCACTTATCGTATTCGTTAATCTGGATTTGACGTCATTAAAGTCTGAAGCGATTAGACCGATGAAGCGTCAAATGAAGTTTCAAGGTCGTGGATCTCGAAAATCGTCTACTGTAAGATATTGAGCAATAAATTAATATTTTTGTTAATATTGCATTGTTTATAGCAGTTAAATGAGGTAGGAAGTACGAGAGATCGGGGATTCGAGTCCATTAAGGTGAGCTTGCGCTTTCTAAGACTTTGTAAGATTCGTTAACGGGCTGTAGAGCGAGATCGTGATGTCAGTGGTCAATGGCCTGTTGTGGAATGCCAGTGTGACGGCTTCCTAACTAAACCAAACAGAACCAGCTTTAAAACTCTTCCAATTGTTGAATGTTTTCTAGTATTTCGTGTTGTAGTATTAATGCTTTTAATATAAAAATTAGTTATGCCTCAAACTTTTTCATTGATCTTTAGTAGTTAAATAAGTTCCCTTAAGGTATCCGACTTCGTTCGGGACCGTGATTTTGCAAAATAGTATAAATGGATAATATTTATCATGTTTAGTGTCACATAGATTAGAAAATGTATATAAAATTGGTTTAAGAATAGTATTATAATAAAAAATTATTTAAGTACAATATTTCGACAAAAAATGAACATAGAATGACCCATTTTCAAAATCTTCTCCTTTTGCGAAAAATGCTTTTATTATAATATTTTGCCTGAATATAGCTTAGACCTCTGTACAGAGGCTCAACTAGAATTTTTGAAATATATAACTTAGAAGTGGGTTTATCCATGTTTTACGACAACAGAGGGAAGAAATTTTAAGAAAAAAACGCCGATAATTATTTCAATGGGTTGTAACTCTGAAAATAATGTGAACTTTTCAAAAATCATAGTTAAGCCTCTGTACAGAGGTCTGAGCTATATACAGACAAAATATTATTATAATAGAAGCATTTTTCACAAAAGAAGAACATTTTGAGAAAAGGTTATTCTAAGTTAATTTTTCGCCAAAATATTGTATTTAAATAAATTTTTTTTTTTTCAAAATGTCCTTAAAAACAATTTTATACATGTATTCTAATCTAAGTGACACTAAATATCATGAAAATTATCCATTTATGCGCTTTTTTTAAAATCACGGTTCCGAACGTATTCGGATACCTTAAACTGATACCGCTCTAAAAATTAATCTTTTAATTCATTTTACTTTAAAATTAATTTGGGCCTTCACAAATATTTTGAAGCATGTATACTATACTTGTTTCTTATTCTATTTAAAAGCGGGACCGCTGTAGCTTAGTGGTTATGGTCATGAACTTGAGGCTGGAGTGTCGTGGGTTTGGGCCCTGTTACCACTGAAGACCCGCCGTGTAGAGGAACCAATACACATTAAATCTGTCTAGACTCGGTGTTCCCCTTTAGTGTGGCTTCATTGCCAAGAGAGGGTGATGCCAGCTATAAGGTGTTGTCGGTACTTGACCGAGGTTCAAAATTACGAGGTCCATCGTAATAGCCCTCTTGTTGTTTTATAGTAAAATGTTAATAAAGCTCTCACTGACTCAGTATTTAAAATCTTTGCTCGATATGTATCTGTTTGAAGCAGTTTATGAAGTAATTGAACTGCAAATGCGCGTAGTTATAATTTAAATTTGTGGCTAAATGTATCAATATGCCTTTTATGTTGAATATCGTGTCATCGCGATTATATACAACGGTTCTTTAAGTCTGTGTGATATATGACGATATGTATGCGCCTTCACATCAATTTCAGAGACAAGTGTATCTATGTCTACGAGTCTTTATGCGATTGCATGAGGATTTTTTTTTCATTTTAATAAAATATAATCACTGTATTGTGAGCCTGATATATATTTTTCCTTGTGTAAGAGATATGCGTCCTTTCTTAAATCCTTCTCTGCGTTTAAAATTTGCTTCTCTAACAGCATTTTTATTCCAAATGCGCAATAGGATGAAAAAACTGCAAAAATTTCGACAGCAAACTTTGTCTGCTTTTGTTCACTGCACACCGTTTTGAATTTTATGAGGCGGTTCTAATCTTATCTTCTGTGCTTAGAGTCGGAGAGAGAGAGACAATCCTGCGACCTTGTGTGTTGTCATTAATCTTAGTGGCAGCTGATCTATGGCAAAGAGATTCGCGTTTCCTGGTTTTTGAAATTGTTTTGTGTGATGAAATTGCTGATGGTCGCATGTTGTGGGAAAATGTGCTTTTCTGCGGGAAATCGGAATTATTACGTATTTTTTGAAAATCATAATTACTGATTGTTTTTTTGACCGGACTTACACAAATTGATTATCGCAATCCGCTACACTTACCATATTAGTAATGACTTTGGAAAGTATGTGGCAAGAGTTATGCATATTTTAGCATGAAATGTATTAGATTTTCCTTATTAAGAAATTATTTCCCTTTTTTTTAAGGAATTATTTCGATTTTTTTTTTAAAGGAAGTCATATAGATGATCATGTGTTGATGCTAATTTCAGTATTTTCTTCAATCCAAAAAAAAAAAAAAGAGTTAAACATCACAAACATTTAATAAAATATTATTCATTATTTGCTTGTTTTGCTTCATGTTCAGATGGAGTCGAATCTAAGATTTTAAATTTACTACTAATTTCGAATGCTGGCAACTGTATGGTAATGAACTGAGACTGTTTTCTGTATGAGCTAAATTTAGGTGATAACATTATAACTGTAATCTCACACACGTTTCCATCCATAAATACATGTGACGTTATAGTCGCATGATAAATACAATCACGTGTTTCCAATCAATCAGTTCATTTGATTTGTTATTGCCAAATTTTGCTTTTTACAAAAAGTTTCCTTCAAAAGTGTCGTATTTTTAAATAATAATAATCCACATAAATAAGCAAAATGCACTTAATTTAAAATTTACCCATCTTAATAAAAGAATTTTTCATTAAAATTTTTTTTAGTATCTTAATACTTGGACATTTTTACAGAATTATATTTAATTTTAAATTGTATCTGGGTTTTATATAAACATGTAAAACAGCTCTAAATGTTTGCTTTGGACTCAACGGAAAACACAGAGTTATATTTTATCGTATGACCGTTATGAATTTAGTCAATTTTTAATTATTAAAATTGTATAGTTTTTCTAAAACTATTAATCCAATTCGTTACCCCCCCTTATAGTATAGATATCTAATATAAATTATGTGTAACTAAACGTATTGTATTTATTCTTCAAAATAGAGAAGCTATCCAACATCCAATATTGATCTCAATTATCAATTTCAACAAATAACTGGGCAAATCCATAATGGCGTAACGGAAAATATTAGTCCCCTGCAAAGTCATGTTTTGCCTTTTATATTTTACTAGACTGGAAATCAATCAGTTGCATTTCAAATTCTTCAATTTCCAGCCAATCGAATTGGGACAAATTCAGTTTATCAAACGAAATCACATCAGGGTACATAATAAATTTGAACGTTTCCGATAATTCCTTGAACTGAGAAAATCTCGCTGAAAATTCTTTGATCAAAGGATCAATTATGGAAATAAATTCACCAATAACTTTTTTATAACTTCGTTTCACTTGGGCATCTAAATCTTTCATATTTTTTTTCAAGTTTGGGAAGTACTTGTAGTTTCTTGTAATAATATCGTTTCGGAAAACATACAGTTTAGCTTCAAAAGCTCGAATGAGATCCATCATGACAATAACTGTTTTATTCAGGACTTGAAGCTTTACGTTCAATTAATTGAAATGTTGGCATATGTCTGTAAAAAGTATCAATTTTAAAAGCCACATAATATCCATTAACTGTGGGTGTTGTTCAAATTTGCTCTCATTTTGTAGAAACAGTCTGATTTCTTCCAAGTAATCAACAAATCTTTGAAGTACGTTCCCGCGGCTCAACCAGCGAACATTATTATACACTAGCTGTATGGCCCGGCGTTGCACGGGCTTTCTGTATTTTCATAAGAAAAAGCTTCAGCAAGATATACTTTTTCGAAATTTCTTTGCGTTGCCCCGGCTATTCAGTTTTAAGAAATGGTACATATTTTTCAGAATCAAAAATTGCTAACTCATATGTGAATCGATCGCTTTGCCTTTTGTATTTTATAAATTGGTTAAATACATACTTGGCGTCAGTCAGGCTTTGAGCCCCCTGCAACCCTCTATCCCTCGCGATACTAGGGTTGCGAGGGTGTACGTTACGCCACTGGCATCTGGTTCTGCAATCAATTTCTTCAGCTTCAGTAGATACCAAAATGGCATGACTAAAGTAAATAAAGTTATATAATTCCTCTTCCATACGTCAAATTATTAATTCTGTTATTTTTTACCTATTTTTTTCTACTGCTATATTTGATCAATATTTGTTTATTTTTATAATATAGATGTGTTTCTCAAAGGGGGGGCCCACGTCCCACGGGCAGTTTGGTTTTTAAAGAAGTGAAGCAATTCCAAAAAGGACTTGTATATAGTTCGTTATTTATCTATTTATTAGTAATATAGCCAATTATAAAAGACGATAAAATATTATTTCTGTAAGTTTTGAAAATTTACTTACTGTGATAATTTTCGAGCCATTTCCTAAAACCTTGAAAGTTTTATATATGTGTATATGTTTTTTTTAGGGGGACATAAGAATTTTTAAAAGTCTTATGGGGGCATAATAAAAAAAAGGTTGAGAAAGACTGATATAGATGTTTTAAAAAATAAAATTGAATGATTTCTAAAAAGTTATGTGAACAAGTCGTAAAATATACTTAGCTCTATTGTGTATGAAAGGATTGTGTTGAAAGCAAATATAAAAGAGGAGTTTAGATCTTCGGTATACGAAGGAATCCAAATGTAAACTAATCTTAAAATTTGTTGATTTAGTTCGAAGCTCATCCATCCCGCGCGCGCCCGTATGACAAGAACGAATGGAGTGATGATCTGTTTCGCTTGAAAACCGTCCAGGAAGTTCGCCCAAGTATGAAAATGGTTCCGCTATTTTTCATTTCGGTCGTCATTGAACCCTTCGGACCGAAATGGAACATCTTAAAGTTACTCTCCCCAATTTTTTTCCCCCCCGTTTTGGATAACTAATATTTGTCATTTTTCTTGTTAGGCTACCTTTTTCCCGAACCTGTGGTTGTTTAAGGGTCGGGGGTCGGGTTTAACTTCAAGAAAGAAGACAATGGACTTTGTTACCCTCGACGATCACGTGATTAATTGTAAACATAATCCAAGCATACGTATGGCCTTTGGTTGACAATTTAGAAGTGGAATGCGTTTTTTGTAGCATAGCACTTTTAGGGGCGTATTTGATCGGTTTCCGATGCAATTTTATTATGTTTCGTATGTTTATCGATAAAATCGATAAACATACGAAACATTTATAACATACGAAAAACAAAACAATACATAAACATACGAAACATAAAACAATCATATAACATTTTATCGATGGGCGTAAAAAGAATTTTGAAAGAATTGGCGTAATTTTCTGTAAAGGATCTCTTTATATGGAATTATCAAATGCAACAGTGGCGCACACAGGGGAGGGTCCGGACCCCCCAAAGCCCTTGATTTTTTTCCAATTGATTATAATTCTAAGTATATAGTACGTAAAATTTAATTAAGTATTTGTTATTAATGGTTAATTTTACTAATTAACGCTAATTATTTATTCAATAATTAGTTTTTTACTGTGTTTTGTTCCCGAAAATCGATAAAATCAAAAGGAACATGATACAAGATTGGCGAACTTTCGATCCCGGACCCTAGAAAAATTCCTGTGTGCACTACTGAATGCAACTGTTGGTTTCTTCTTTTCATGATTATTATTGATTAAATGAGAGGCTGTCGTGAATTGACAGCAAGAAGTTTTCTAAGGTATCTAACGTTTATTTACAAGTATAACAACTGATTACAAAACCGCGTTGCAACTTCTATTTCTATTCGTTCGGATCGTTACATCTCTTATCTGTTTGTTTTCAACGGCTAGAGTGAGTCGCCACCTTCTTCAAACAAAACAAGTAACGTTCTTACCATAGATAGCGTAATAGCAAAGTTACGATTGGTGAGAATTTTGTATTATCATAAGACAATCTCAAAATATATCTAGTTTACAATATTTCAATTTCTTTTTTGCTTCAATTTTATTAAAATGGTTCATTTTAAGATACATTTTTTTTTATCTTGCATTGCGTTTACTTTCTTGGCATTCTCATAACAAATAAACTTAAAATGATAAATTCGCAAAAAAAAAGTATCGGATGCATTTAACACTTTGTAAATATAAAAGAAATGCCGTGGTTTTATTACCATGATAAAAGCTAAAGGATAAGCGTAGCATATCTTTAAAACTCGAATAAATATAATTGTATAATTTATTTTATGATTGTTTTCTGATACATCAGAGAATATTGGTTGAGACTTAATGACAATTTTAAATCCCCTAGTGTTTTATACACACAATGATAATACATTGTATTAGATTTCTTATTAGATACCCATTTCTATATAATCTGTATAATAACTACTTTACAGTTGACGTTGTTAAATTACTTTTTTTTAAAAAAATGTATTAGTATTTTCATTCAAGCTTAAATCTGTTAGAGCAGATATTGACTTTTACAATTCTTATTGTACTAAATCAGTGAGTAATTGTTTAATAATATAGACAAAAACGAGACATTTTCAATTGCATGTTTCTTTATAGTTATTCGATATGTTACGGAGTAAAATGTGTTTCAGAGTAATGTTTAAGAAATGGTTGACAAATCAATCATTTTTTTAGATTTGCGTGAAAACTAGTTACTTGCTATGATTTTGCAGTTATTTTTATAAATGATATATTTTCCAAATTCTTTAAAAGTAATAATGAAATAAAAAGTGCCGGAGGCAAATCATTGTATTGGGTTGACTTAAAAATACGTGCCATTCATATGCTTCCTGTGCTTAGTATAATCAGTCTGGTTAAAAACATGTCATTGAAACATTAGTGTCAATGATATTGTGTTTTTAAGAAAACACAACTAGAATTGTCTGCGTTACGTTCTCTGTATAATAAATAAAAAGAATAATATATGGTTACATATAAAGGATTCATAAATTATATTTGAATTAGTGGAGGTCCGCTTCCTTCCAGATTTATAATTTATGGTCTAAGTATTACGCCTATGGGCTTTTATCCTCATGTTTTTTTAAAATATATACCCACCCCCCATAAAGGTACGTTACGCCACTGATTTCCATATGAACCATATGTCCGAAACGTATGGATACATTTTCAAATAATTACAAATAAACAAAAGATATTCATTTACGGTTTTTTATATACCTTGAAGAAAATACCAAATTTTTTTGCAATGTTTTATTGCATGATTTTAGTGTGCGCACTAATAGTTGCGTGCAACACATCGAGAGAGAGTTTATACGAGATTTCTATCCACTTTTTATGAAGAATTGCAGGATCTGTATTTTGAACGGCCGCTGTAATTTGACTTTTCATTCTTCAGTGTTACGAATTGAAGATCGGTAAACAATGTTTTTCACGCATCACAAGGTGTTATGTCTGAAAATCTAAGTCGGGGGTGGGTAGACTTTTCCAGGGTACGGGCTACTTCTAATTTTTTCAAGGTGTTGCGGTCTACCCAGTGACGTAGATGTGGTGAGCTAAGAAAAGGGTCTACTATATGTATTATAAACTTAATAAGAAATACTGAATATGTACTTACCTACATAACTAGAATAAAAACAAAACTTACACTTTTAAGACCACGTTTGAAGCAAAAGGCAAACATAATAATAATAGCTATAAATATAATAACATCAAATGAAGCATTTATTATCGAACTATTCAAAATACATTAAAAAGTAAAACATTTTCAGCTAAAGTTGGTTCTTGTAGTTGTAGTCAGTAGAGAAGACTTAGTTTGCATCTGTCAGCCAATCTTGAATATTTCGGTATATAATTACTAACTGCTAATCTTCAGACGATCTCCCCAAAATGTTTTAGGCGGTCCATCGGGTGATCGCGATCGACTTAATGCCCACCCCTGATCTAGGAGGCCACTGCATTGGACCTCCTCTTCCCATCTATCACCCGGGAGTGAGTGAGTGAGTGTATGGGTTTATGGCGCAAGAGCCAAATCTGGCTAAGCTGCGCCAAACATTTGTTAAAATTATCTGTGATCTGGACGTGAAAAGAAAAGGGAAAATTGAATGACGAGAAAGAGGGTCGAAAATAGAGAAGGATCACTAGGGTACTCCGGGGTCGTGACACCCGTGTTTACCATAGATAGTAAACCCCTTGGGAAAAGGAAAAGATCACTAGAGAGAGAAAGAGGTTACCTCGGGATTGTGACACCCTTACTCACCTAAAGAAGGTGAGCCCCCTGAGGGGGTATCACCCGGGGAACTTTTCATCTAAAACCTTTCTCTCTTCCACAGTGTTGTACGGTGTGATGCCCATTTACATTGTTGCAATTTTAAATTCGACAAACCATTCCAAAACTTGCGCTTGTACTTGTGGTGAAACCATTTTGAAATGAGAATGCTGCAAAACGTGGACTTTGGTCCATTTATACTCTGTTTCACCTCAAGTTGGCAGCGTTGGGAAAGGTAGGGAATGTAACAATCCGCTTGAAAAAGTAGTTCCAACTAGTTTTGGAATTTAAATCAAAGCAAATGCACAGAAAATTGTTAAAAAGTATCATGTATTATAGATATTGTGGGTTTAAAGATATATTTTAAGTTAATCACATCTTAAAAGCATTTCTTCTTTAATACCTGTGAACGCGAATACAGTTGAAAACAACCTTGACTTTTGGCTGACAACAACAACATTTGACTGAAAAAACCGGTTTTCAAGATTACATTGTTCCAAAGTATTCGCGCCAAATCAACGCCATTTGCTTTGACGACTTGATAGTTAATTAATCAATATTTTTAAACATATTGGAATGCAAACCCTTAAATATCTCGATTAAATAAAAGGCTTATACTATTATAAAAAAACCTCATACACTACACAATTTTAAAGAACAAATTTTTCAAGAGCCTTTTTCTGCTCGCCAAATATGGAGAATTTTATTTGTTATAGTCACACTCTTCTCCTAGAGTAACCCCGTAGTGGCTGTAAATTGGTCATCGTACCCTTCCCAGCGCTGCCAACTTAAGGTGAAACGGAGTATAGTCGACATTTCATTAAACAGAAACTTTAATCTTTTTTTATGAACATAAAAATCCGTATTTGAAAAATTTTTTAATGTTTATTTTTAATGGATTTTTGAAAGTAGTCATACTTTTTTCGGACATCCTGCACCATTGAGTTGATGTAAACAATCTACATACAAATATGTGAAGACAGCACTTTTTGAAAGTTTCTCTCTTGACATACATTCGAATGTACTTATAGGCGTTGTTAACACACTTTTAACAGCATAATAGTCTTTTAACTATTACCTCGTGCTCTGGCTGCGATAACAGTAAGAACTCAATCCAACTCGTAAAAATTGTTTTCATTTTGAAAAACACCAGAGACTGGAATATACAAACACGTAAAGAATTAACATTTTCTATTTTGTTATACGTAACAATAGTTTCTCAATCCTAAAGTTCTTATGTCATTGTTGTGGTGTTCCTTGAAAGAAAACCAGCGATTCAGAACATTTGATTGCCAGAAATAGCTTTTAATTTTGGATAGCACCCCTTCTTTCCAATTTGAGTTGACATTGACTGCAAGGATCCTCCTTTTGCTTGGCAATGCAGCACCTGTGCGGGCGATGTGACTGGTTTTCCGTAACCAACTTATTTCTTAATTCTTCTTAATGTAATATCTAATTTTAACTTTAAATTCTGCTGTCCTTCCACTAGTTTTACCAAAATGTAGGTCAGGGGTGTGCGTCTGTTACAAAAGATTACATTATTCTTTCTTTTTTTACTAAGAGTGCAGTTGGCTTTACAAAATGGTTGGATTTCGAAAACGAAACTGACGCTCAAGGTCGTTCGCTTTTTATCCCTCTTGGCAAAACAATCGGAATATTTTTAAATTTCTTTTAAATGCTTCAGCAGATTCTGTTAGTAAACACTTTCTCTTCTTTTTTTTTTCTTAAAAAAAAAGATGTTTGATTTGATAAGCATTCATATGAAACAAGTATTCTTTCAAGGCTATTGCTAGCTTCAGTTCTTACAATTAATTCGTATTTATATTTACAAGTATAATTGTCCTTTGAATTGGAATCTGAGTTGCATGCATTCAAAATTTGAAGTACGACAATTCAAAAATAGACAATATCCCTACACATATTACATAATTCAACAAATATCTCTTTTAATAAGAAAAATCCTTCCACCTTTGCTTCAAAATTGTTCCGGGCTTGCTTTTTTTGTGTGTGTGTGTGTGTGAATTTGTGATTATTCAAGAGTATTATGAAAATAGTTGAAAAAAAAATACATAAAACACTCGAATTTACCGTAATTCTTTTTATTACTCTTTTAAAATGTTGTCCTTTTTACGTCTTCCGTTTTCATAGGTATCTCCTATTATAGGTACCTCCTATCTATTTTTTATATCTTATTTTTAAAAAAATTACTTATACTACTTCCGTCGTGATGCAGTTTATTTACATTATTTTCCCTCTACATTTGATTTCTTTTAACTTTATGTATACCTACAAATTAAAAACAACAACAAAAAAAAACCGTAATTTCTTTTCTATAAAATCTTATTTTCATCTATAGGAAGTTTTGTGTGAGAAATTCTAAGATTTCTTGTACGTAATCATTACGTTATAATTCTAATATTACATCAATACCTTATACATATTTTAACAAGTTCTGTATAATATGCGTAGGCTTCTGTCATGTTTCTTGGACGTTTCGCGAAAAGCCAAAGCTTGTTTATGTCTGTTTTGTTTTGATTTCCTGCCCGTTATGGCAATTGTTTTGTAAAGCTCTCGTGTAAACAGCACGCACGCGATTGAACATCCTTTTTTCAGCGTTTTATTTTCACAGCTGTGTGTGTGTGTGCGCGAGAGAAGCATTTACCTTTGTCCTCGACTCGCGTGAATCTTGCGATGTCGAACGTCACTCTTCGATGTTACTGCGTCATTTTTGGATTTCGGTCAAATTTTTATTGTGATTGTTTTCCTTTTTATAAGTGTAATTCTGTTAGTTGTCTGTTACGAACTCGTTGCATTTTTATTAGGAAGGGAATTACTAGAGAAGTAGATCTGCTATGGAAGTAACTTGTCAGTTGTTCATCCAAGCTTACCATAACCTTGTCTTCAGTGATTTATTTTTCTGCGAATATGCATGTTATTCGTCTTATTTTAAACTCCATCCTGGTTTTTTGTTGTTATATTCGTAAAATGAATAGATTTCATTTTTTACTGACTATGTATGTCCACATTTAATATGCAACTGTGTCTGTCCTTGATTAATGCTTCGAAGGATCTAGTCTTTTCTTTTTGATTGTGGTTAAGCAATTGATACTGTTTGGAGTGCAAAATATTTTTTTTTTCTATTAAATAAATTATTAAAGTTGATAATTTGTTTACACTCAAAAAGAGATCACGGTGAAAATAATTCGTTCCGGAATTATATTTATCTTCGTTAACCCAAATGATTACACGTATAAATTTCAAATTATTTTCAATTGAAAATCATTTCATTCGGTTATATGTTGCTGAAGTCATAAACATAATTTATCCTTCCATATTCATCCAAAGAAGTAGTTTATTAAATTCAATATCAGATTTTTTTTTTTCTCCAGTAATAAAAAATTCCTTACTTCACCAAATTACTTAACGTAAAACATATTCAGTTCTTTCAAACATATAATGTTATGTATACATTTTGCATGCAAACATAGAATAATGATAAAAATATAAAATAATGATAATTTTGGTATAAAATTTTTATCGTCTGATTCTAAAATATACCAAGATTAAATCTAAATTTCGAAGTAGTTGCTAGATTTTTTTGTTAAAGGTGAGAACCTTTTAATTTTCTTAATTTTGAATAATTTGATCATATTTTCAGTTATTTCTTGGATTTCCGATTGCATTTAAAATAAAATAATACATCAATCGAGGGTTAAAAAAATATCAATTTTTTTTACGTGACGCTTAAGTTCAATTTCAACAAAAACTTACAGGGAAATTTTACATTGTTATAAATGTATTTATGAAATTTAATTTGTTATTGATGCGAGCAAAATTAATGAATTAAAACACCCACTAACTATGCATTTATATATTCGAGGAAGTTACGATTTTAATTTTAAACAGAATTTTTCTTTTGTTGTGTTATTTCAAGTTTTATAAATTATGAATATTAAGCTCATTTACCATTAGTTTATTTTTTCCTAGTTGAAGAACGCATGAATCAGTTGCAAATGTGAATTTATATGAAGGAGGGGGGAAAATGAAAAAAAATGTAGTTAATCTTGTAATCCATTGGGACTTTTCCAGGGACTTAGATGACGTTTTGTTATATAAGGCTTTTTGTGCTTTTTACATAACATACTTATTTGTACGTTCGCTTTTAATACTTGTGTATGATTAACAATTGTTTGTCATTTAGTTTCGACAAAATAAAAATAAAATGTTTATTAATTTTCACAAGTCATTCATTTCGAATTAATTAGTCAGGTAGAAGAAATGTCTTAGGTTTTTAGGAAGTATTTTTACATTTTCTCGCGTTTACTTTCTGAAAAAAATGTATCTTTGAAAGAGAAAAGTTGATTTCTATCGCCTGTTGCTATAATGAAGAATGTTAATTTAATTTCTTTTCTTTTAAAGTCATTTAGTTTTTAAAATGAAAAGTTCTTGTGCTTTTTGTAAGTACTCGAACCATTTTTATTAATTAATCTGCAACATGCATTAATATGAAAATAGGTAATTCTGTGTATATATATATATATATATATATATATATATATATATATATATATATATATATATATATATATATATATATATATATATATATATATAATATATATATATATATATATATATATATATATATAATATATCAATATTTTAAACTTTTATTTTTAAATCTTTATTTCAATATTTTATTAATTGTGGATCTAAGTTGTCTGAAATTGTACAATTGTATAATTTATCTCAATTCATTAGTGAATGACTAGTTATTTTTTATGTATTCTTTCTAAGGAATATATATAGTCAAATGTTTACATTGAGGAAAAATTGTATCACACTGCAAGTCTCCTTCTGCTCTAAGACCAATACATTGATTTATAAATTATGGCGCATTTTGAAACACAATGCTTAGGAAAATTTACAAAATGACTATTTTGTAGCAATTTCTTTCATTTCTTGACCAATTGTGCTTGCAATCTAGGTAATTCATCTTTAAAACAAGATGCCATCGACTGATGATGGCCGATTGCATTATCAGAAATCAATTAAACTTAATATTTTTCCCGTTTCGACAAAAAAAAATCGTGTTCTTTTATTTTTCGGTGCCATCAACCATTCAATGCTATGCGGATGTTTATCTTATTGTATTTGGCTCTTTAAACGATTTCTTTTTTATTTTGCTATCTTTTTTTTGTAAAATTTTTATACATCATGTACTCGGATGTGTGATATTTACTTAAAGAGTCACAATTATAATCTCTAGAATTTCTTTCTAAATTTAACCCATTTCAAATCTTAAGAGTAATTTCATCTTAAAAAGCAGAATTATTATGAGCTGCATGAAATTTAAAAAAAAAAGCTATCTTAATCTAATAATGTGTAGCACATTATTATGAGTGTCTGTACATTTTTTTTCTGATAGAAAAATGCTATAACATTAAAACAATATTTTGACTTCGTTATCTCATAGAGAACAGTATGCTTTATTATATTAACCTTCTCGCTGTACATCCTGCGATTTCCATTGGTATGCATTTTCCGACTATTTAGCTATGCAACCTGTACTGCTCTTCTTTATGTTTTTATGTTCATATTTTGATGATCTAATTCTATATTTTAAAATAAAAACTCTTTCACAAAATAGTTTCAATATTTTAACTCTAAAACGTAGATTTAATATGTAGATTTGAAGTAACAGAACAATACGCAATTTCTGAACCTACTTTGATAAAATAACTACGCATCGAGAGGGTTAATCATTTCTATGTTTTCCTGGTGTAAAATACGCTTCATATTTCGTCTTTATCCTAATGTTAAATGGGATTTTCACATTATGTATTAAAAGGGAAATCCACTATATATATATATATATATATTCCTCATTTCTAAGTCGTTGTTGTTGTTGTTGTTTTAAAAACCTCGTATAATAAAAGAATGTATGTTACAATGTAACGAAGTTGTATAAGAAAGTTTTATTTTTTCGATCTGAAAACGTATCCCATGTTTAACTCTTTGAATTAACTCTTTGGTTTAAACTATTTGGAATTAGACGAATGGCAACCTAAATTTTAAACCTTGTATAGAAGCTCGCCATTTCAACTTAATTTTTTAAAACAAATCCTGAAGCTTATCTAAAAAAATAATTCCAAAAGTTTTTGACATATATTATACACTTTTTTTGTAGTTTTTCTTAATATCACATCAAAGTATCATGTAGTTACCATAATTATGAAACGTTTTAAAATAATTCCGGAACTTATTTGTGTGTGTGAGAAAGGTTTTGCTAATCGACCAGCTTTTTATCAGTCTTTTTTATATCTCAACTAACGATCAGTATGCTTTTTAAAATTGATTTTTTCTGATACAATTGCAGTTTGTAGCTGTTAAAAAACACCTTTTTTTTATCTTTCTTCTTTTTCTTTTTAGGATTTTAGTTGTTGAATAATATCGTGTTCTTTAGAGGTTGTTTGTTTTAATAAGTTTTGTGTTTTGCCATTTTTTAGGCTTAGAATGAATCGTGAAAATTCTGATGTTCATCTATTCTGATTTAGAGACATAGGTTAAAATGAAAACTCTTGGTTAAACTATGTATATTATGACTTTTATGATTATATAATGTCTTTTCATTAAAAAAACTTGGGTCTTAAAACTATTATTTTTATGATGTCATATGGCAACAGAAAAAAATCTATGCATCTGATAAATTGTTATTCTAAAAGTGCATTTTTAAATTTGCATGTGTCCTAGTTTTTGTGGATAGGTGATAGATTTAAAGCGTGATTTGCATTATTTGAAAAACGGCGGTTGGGAAGAGGAAAAAACACAGCGACGCAGCTGTTTTAACCAGTTTCTAAAACTGATTCACTTACGAAACACAGTCTTTGTTATTATTTTTATATGTGTGTCGTATATACTTCCGTTATTTACCTGTTAGACAGAGTGGTGTCTGAAGCAGTTTTTAAATTAACCGTGTCTAGACGATTTAAGAATGACTAAGTGTTTGATTTACAGGAATTCTGAATTTGAAAGTCTTTTAAGAATTGTTTTTTCCTTAGCATGCTGCTTTAGTTGTAATAAGTTTTGAATTACTTGTATTTATAATTTTGTTTACGATTATATCTTTATTCACAAGAAAGTCTTTAACAATGTTAGCTTTTCAGTTCGATTTTTTCTTTTGATATATACCTAATCTTGCCATAAGATACAAATATAAAGGTGTTAAAAACTTTAATCTACTTAGTTTTATTTTATCCTTACATTTAACATTCCTTCCTTCATCAGTGGCTCTACAGCCCAAGGTGGGCCTTGGCCTTCTCAAGAAGCCTTTTCCAGGCCAGCCTACTTCCTGCTAGTGTTCACCAATTTTTAGTTCTCAAAACGAGGTGATCTTTTTCTAGGCCATCAATCCATCAGATTTGGCCTGCCCTTTCTTCGTGTCCCAATTGGTTGAGCATTAAAGACTTTTTTAGTGGTGCGATCTTCGTTCATTCTGATAACGATTTAATTCGTTGTATTTTGATGAAGTTAACGATGTCAGATTCTTTTTATGTGATAGAGCTCGAAATTTGATCTTCGCCACGTTCCATTTTCCTGAATTCCTCCAATAATAAATCTTAAAATCTTCCTTTCGTAGATACTTATCATGTTCTCATCTGTTCGAGGCATGGACCAAGTTTCACATGCATAAGTTAATACTAACCAAATTTAACATATTGCACCTTTTATTCAAAATGATCACCTTTGGATTTCATAGAGCCTTAAGTCTCTTTGGCAAGTCATCTATAGAGGCATACGCTACCCCACGGGCATTTCTATCGTTGATTTCCTTAAAGAACGTTTAAGACTGTTCAAAGTGGGATGTCGTTTTAGGCATAGTTTTACCTCCAATTCTTACTACAATTTATAGTGAAGTGAATTTAAATCTGGACTGCTGGATGGCTAATCTTTGTATTCTATGGAGTGTGGCACATTCTCCTTCAACAGCCTCTGGATCGTCTTCGACTTATAAACAGGACCAGAATCTTTCTGAAAAGTCCGATTATTTCCTTTTAACTAGTTTACATTTAGGGGCTTCACTATTGGTTCTTATATAGTGTCTTGATAACCGTTACCATGGCTTTCATTCCGTTCTCGCAAAAATGAACCTGAGATGCTTTCAGAGCTGACACCTCACAAAACCATTATGGAAGCCGAATGATGAGCACTCAGCACATATTTTTTCTTCTTTTTAACATTGGGCACTCATTGAGTATATACAGTAATTCTGGAGGTTAAAAGATTCTTCATCGTCTGAAATTTTCTCGTCGGTAAACAAAATAAATTTGTGGCTGTTATGAGCGTGCCTCCGCTACAGTGATTTTACTCGTAAGTACCTCTGAACACTTTAATTCCTCTTATTTATACGCATTTACAAATCTACGATCAGAATTTTTGATCACTTGTCACTAATGATGACATTTCAGACCAATCTACATGTGTCATCCTGATATTATTCATTTTGAGTAATGACATGAAATTCCAAAGGTATCGACATAACATCAGGCGAGAAATGAATACTCGAGTAAAGTCGTTGCATCATGGTGATCGTTCGATATTTCAAATTTCGCGATGCATGCTATCATACGAATTAAGATGAGCTATCTTGTGAAAACTGGTCAAAGCAGATGTAATAGTATTTCTCAACTACTCAGTTTCTGAAACATGTTATGACACATCATTCTACATTATTCGTTATTATTGTTAATATTTCGTGTGTAATGCAGGAATGTGGTGGATATTGTGTCAAAATATTTTGAAATTGAAAGTATATGTTTTTTGGATCAGTATTTACAAAATACAGTTGCATGAATTTATGCATTTAGGCTTATCAATGAGGTTTAACTTAAATTTATAAGAATTTAATTTCAATAATTTCGTTCTTATTTTTATTCTTATCATACATTCTATGGTTCTATGAACATTTTTTTCAATATTAATTGGTTATAAATTCATGACGATCACATGGTAAATGCAATCACGTGTTCAGTGAATTCAAAACTGACTTAAGATTTGTACTTGTTCTTGTAAAATTTTGGTAAAATTTTTAGTAAGATTCTTCAAAAAGATTTTCAAAATTAAAAAAATTAATAGACTATATGTGTATATTTTTCAATCAACTTCATTTTCTTTACTTAAGTACACTGTTTTTGTTAATAAATTTTAATATTTTTGAAATAAAGTTTATCAAGGAACAAAAGTTGGCAGCAGCGAAACATGAACTGATTGGATGGAAACCCGTGATTGCATTTATCATGTGATTATGACGTCACATGAATTTGGAACATAACACTATATAGACATATGTCAAAACGTCCTTTCTGTCGCCCATATTATAAATTGACTGGTATTTTAAATGAAATTTATGTAACAAATATATTATAAAATGAAATATTCTTATTTCAAACATGAATTATAGGATGCTATTTTATTTTCATAAATTTCTGAGGATTTACGATTGTTTTTTATGCCAAATAATCGCAACTGTGTGTAAAATTTTATTTTGTGACTATTTTGATACAAACTTTAATATCTTTGTTTTTTTTTAGGAACTAACGAAACTCCAGCATAAAAATGTCGTAGCCTTGTTAGAATGTGTGGTAAGTTTTATTCATTTTTCTATATTTGTATTATTATAATTACTTTTTTGTGTTGAGTATGCTCAATGTAAATAAATTGTTTTGACAATTTCTTGATATAACGTTTTTTAATTTTTTTAGCCTTAATATTGACACACATTTGTTTTAAAGAATCAACGTTTCATATTTGATAAAAAATACTTTAAGTGCAAGAAGTTTTTTTCTTCTTCTTAGTTGTTATAGTTTTCCTCCTGTCTTTTTAGGTTTTAAAAGGCTTAAAAAAATTTGGGTACAAAAGTTTCCCAGGTGTTGTAATCATAAAGCTGTCAGAATGAAATTTTTTTTTTGTTGAGAAATTTGATAGAAATTTTTTACGAATTTAATAACTAATATTGATATTTCAAGTTAAGAATTATAAATATATTGGGTCAAAATGCCAATACTATGTTTACATATGTATATAATCTCAGTTAATATTAATTTGAATTCTTTAATTTTTTTTTTTTAAAAAATTTGATTTACTAATATTGTTTTTCATTAAACACTAGTTTTATTTCGCTTCCCACGTTAAAAGGTTAAATCCAATGTGGTAAATATAGAAATATGTGTGGACTCGGATCAGAAGGGAAAACACTGAAAAAACTAACGAATGGTTTATTTATCTTAAACTTAACAATTAAAAGCAGTTAACTACATAATAACATCAAGGCAACTCGCCAACTGATCAACGCGCGGCTTGGAAAGGGAGTGACTTAAGTTTCGAGGTTCATCTATCTTTTTATTCGCCATCCACAGTCACGGTTAGCTTGTCCATCTAAGGAATCTGCATATCTTGGTTGGAAACACCGAATCTAAATATCTTGTTTAGAAACGCCACACTGTGTTTTGACAGATTTTTTTTGTCATTAGGAAAAATATCATAACTTATATGTGCATTACTTTGAAATAATTTACCAAAGGAAATATGAAAATAAGTAAATGATATAATAAATGTTTTCAGTAATACGGAAAAAAAAAATTAATGAAATTTGTATCCATTGCATAATAGGATGAAATTCAACAGTATGTGTGAAAGATAATCACATAAAATTTATCTCTGGACTAATAGTGCTCATTCAGGAAAGTTTTCCATTTTAATCTGCCTTTCCTGTCATTTGGACACCTCCTGGTGCCTTTTTTATTTATTTAGTTTGTTAGAGCAAAATGTAATTTCTCAAGTGCCAGATTATTAATGCATAAATCCCCCCAATTGCTTTTGCCATTAACCCTTTATCTACCGCATTATGATTTACTGCAGTTTTTTTTTATGCGATATTCTTTTTTGGATCATTGCATTGAAAATTAAGGGATATACATAAACAAAACACTCAACTGTGGGAAATTTAATCCGTTAGAGCTAGCTAATTAATTAAAGATATTCCACTGTAAAATTAATTATATACACTGTACACTTAAAATAAAGAGTCCAATTGTTTTCTAGGGTCCTCATTAACATACAAAAAAAAAAGACACTTAAATTTTGACATTAACTATTTTTTCGGGACAAAAATGATAATCTTTGCAATCGCTGAAAACGCCGTCAGCTGAAAACGCAATTTCTGCTATAAAACTATTCGCCTTCCCTGCTAAAATACTCATCATAGAACCCGTGCTGCCATATATCTTGGAAGAGTGGATTTCAAAGAATATTTCCTGCTTAGTATTGTCAGAATATTCGTAAAATTGGTTATTCTAAGTTATTTTAAAGTGAATGGTACTTCCGTCGGTAGATAAAGGGTTAAAGGGAATTGCATCCTTTTACAAAACCAAATCTCTCCTCTTTTTCAGATTTTACCCTTTATAATTCTAAAATGAATCCTGTTTACAAGCTCACACACGATCTGTTCGTCCATCTTCTTATTCCGTACTGTTAGTAAAAGTGATGAAGTCATAGAAATAGCGACAATTTAAAAAAAAAAGCAGCTTATGTGGTAATAGTTAAAAGAAAGAAATTGGATTAGAGTTGTTCTTTGGTTAGGAAGAATGGCTGGAGATGAGAGAAGAAAATGTAGTAATTCCTTTTCAAGAAGTTGGAACGATCTTCTTTTTATCTGTCATTGCACTCCTTCTCCGGAGTTATTTTTGGGATGAAGAGCGAATGTTTTATCGACCTCCCTTGCCTCCTCCCGAAGAAGATAGTGACGCTTTTTTTTTAAATCTCATCATTCAAGATACGGAAATGTTTTTCGCGAAAGAGCTTCTCTCTCTAAATTGCTCAGTCCCGTTTTTAGGGAAATGTTTCAACCTCTTCAAGAGAATATATACGTGTATATTATTTGTGTTTTTAAAGGATTGAAAAAACACATATAATTCGCACAATTGAAATCGAGAACATTGTTAACTTTAGTTTTTAATGATTATTTGACTGTGTCATATATACTGTAATGAAATAACACCTTGTGTGGATTAATTTGTTCCAGCGTGCTTGCCTCTTTTAATAAATCAGAGGATGCAAGTGATCTGTGGGCATATGGACCGCGACGCAGCCCTCAATCCCGTATCTGAAACGTGTGATGTTGCAGCGACGAAGGTTGAGTTTGTCATGCTGTGAGTGTCTTCATGGCAATTGGCTGAGGCGATGATATCGGGGGCGTGTCTCTTCGACTTCAAAATTTTTGAGTTTCTGCTTGGTAGATTAGTTTCTAATTGTATTACAAATTCCTTTGGCTAAATATAGTCATTTCAGATTTTTAAAAAAAATAGTTGGAAATAATTTTTATCACAATATAATTTGGTAAAACACATTTTTTAGATATTAACTTTGTTTTGGAAATGTTAAATAAGTGAAGAAGCGGATTTTGAGGGCACTGTTCTAAAAAAAAGTAATTTATATGTTTCTGTTATTTGTTACCGACTGTTTTTTAAGCAGTTAGTAAATTCATATGTATTAGTGATGTATCGCAAAATTTATTCAATTTAAAAAGCGGATTCATTTTCTTTGTTGATTTGGTTTATTTGTGTCATCTTCATTATCCGTACTTTTTATTTACTCATTCCATTTTTTTAAAATCATCCTTAATTTTTACTCTTTAAATTTTTATTTCCTCAGGTAGAATAATCCATTCGAATCACCAGCTTTTTTATTTATTAAAAATATTTATTTTTTTAAAAAATAATTTATTTCTTTTATGAATTATAGTGTTACGTTTAGTATATTTTGATAACAGTTATTTTTAACGGAAATTCTTGTTGAAAGTTAAAAATTGTACAGTAATTTGTCTGTATAAACAACTTTCAAAAAATATCGATTGGTTTTTTTTATTTTGTAACCCTTAAGGCTTTTTAAAGCACTGCAAACGAAGACAGCCCTTGGCGCATTGCCAAGAAAATAGAACTAAAGGAAAATATAAAATAGATTTGCTGAGGTAAAAAAAATCTACTCAAATGGTTTTTACATCCGAGAAGTGGAATGTAGGAGTAAACGAGTGTGTTTCCCCCCAATATCCCCTACGTAGAACTGGATCGTCCCAAAATGTAAATGACATATCATGTGTTTCTTTTTCAATTCCTACTATTAGCTTGCACTGTCTACATAATTTATTTATATATTTGTATATTTATTTATTTATCTTGGTGGAATTTTCAATCGTTAATAAAATATATTTTAAAGCACTGAATTGAGCTGAAATTTTATATAAAAGGATCTTTTTGGGATGACAATAAAAATAATTTAATTATAATTAATAAAAATTGATTAAAAACTAATTATTTGAAAGAATTACAAATGCAGCCACGTTGGCGACTTGTGTCAAAACTTGAAAAAGTTTTTTTCTCACGTGTTAAAGCATTCAGTTGGACTGAAATTAAAGGGACAATACGGTACTTAAATGATAATTAAAAAAACTAATTACCATTTAATGTTGTGATTCTGTCCTATGTATATACATATTTATATTAATTGTAACTATTTAATAAAAAGTAGCTAAAATAAAATTTTTCATTGTTGATCTAAGTAGGAATTGACTTAAAAACTATTTTTTTATATTACTTGTTTCTAGTTAGAATGCGGAATCTGTGAGTTGCATTTTAAAAAAAAGATGTAAAAAATAAAGTTTTTTTTATATTTCATTTATTTTGACCGTGTTAATTAATTCGAATAAATCCATTTTAAAGTAACCTTGTATAAGAGTCATTAATTTTGTGACCAATGAATTAGCATCTGAATTCCACGAAATGTTTTTGTTTAAAATGATAGGATTATTCTATTGAAAAAATAAATCGAATTAGATCTCATTTTAGTAATATAATATGGTAGTTGTGATGATGTGGAAGATGATAAACTTTTGTATTTTAACGTGTTTACTCTCATCACCTGGTCATGATTAATTTCTTTGGTTTCAACCCGTTTTACAGCTGTAGTGTGACATTGCGAGTTTTTTAAATCAACAAATCAAATGCCGTGGAGAAATAGCCACTTTTACTCTGAAGTTCATTTGATTGAAAAATATTTGTGTGCTGTTTTCAGCTGTAAAAAAAGTCAAGATTTAGTTTGGAATGTTTCCGAAGCACAATAAATGATATTTTGACCATATTTTGTTATTTTTCTCTTGATTATCTTCAAACTATTATCTTTTATTATTTTTTTTCTTATACATTTTGATAAATTTTCATGTGTAAGAAAGAAAAAAGCATTGATACATGTGTGTTGTTAACTAGGTCGAATGTGTGGTGACTTGGTTTCCTCCCCCCCCCTACTTCGACATTTGTGTGCCATTAAATAATCGACAGTTATTCTTAAATTCTGTTTTTCTCTTGAAAACTTTGCCAGGAGAGAATATTTTTCAAACCTCTGATATACTTACTGTAATTAAAATAAATTTCAAAATAAAGTTTTCTTTTTAAAAAATTATGTTGAATTGCAGGGTCACTTATTCGTGGCCGTACGTGTCATGAGTTCAAACTTAGTGCCACTGAAGACCCGCCGTGTAGAGGGGCTGATACACATTCAATCTGTCGATGCCCAATATTTTTCTGTATGCGGGATGTAGTAGTTCGGAGAGGGCGAGGGAGTGCCAGCTCAGGTATCGTCCTTGTCACGTGACCATAGCTCAAAAGTACGAGCCCCTTTGCCAATAGTCGTTGTGTTACTGTATAGTGCGACATTCACCCACCCCCTTCTGGTATTTGTGTGTCGTTAAATATTTGACAATTATTCTTTAATTCTGGTTTTCTCTTGAAAGCTTCTCTGAGAACGAATTGTTTTAACCCTCTGATGTGGGACTTCTTAAATTGAGATAATTTTCAAAATTAAGTTTTTTTAAAAGAAGAAAAAATGACTTATGCATTATTGCATGTAATTTCTTTAAAAAAAGGATTGAATACTTGTGAATCGTTTGTAAAAAACAAGGATTAAGAATTACGTAAGTTTTTTTTAATTCTATACACATCTTATTGTTACGATTTTCTATCTATCTTTTCATCTAAAAGCGCGATGTAAAAGATTGGGGGGGGGGGCGTCGTTTCGTAATGGACTAAATTCACATGACGTCACAGTTCACGATAAAAACAATCACTTTGTTTCCTGCCATTCATTTAATGCGTTTTGCTGTTGGCAACTTTTGCCTTTTGTTGAAGCTTTCTTTCAAAAAGTACATATTTGTCAATACTAATAATGAACATAAGTAAACTAAATGCACTTGATTTAAACATAAAATATACATATATATTTTAATTTTTGAAAAACTTTTTGGAGAATCTTAATATTTGAACAACTTTACCCAATTATCAAATTTGAAATCTTTTCTAAATTTTACAATTAGAGCAATGTGTACCAGTCCAATGTCAGTTTTGAATGCATTGGAAAACTCGTGATAGGATTTATCACGTGACCGTCATGAATTTAGTTCATTGACCATAATTTTACCTCCTTTCTTCCAATACTGAATATAACTGAGCATTTATACCAAGGGTGGCGAACCGTTATGGATCAACGTGCCATTTTTTCTAAAGAAATATTAATGAGGCATACATGCGCCTTCAAATAATTTTTACTTGTGATTATTGGGAAAATAATAAAACTAAGTACTAACGACTCATAACTCTTATTTACTACGAAAATACATTTTGCACTGTATAGTAGTAAATGTATTAATGAAACTTCTAATTTTCAAATTAATGTAACATTAATTTGATTGTTGCAGATTAGATGAA
This sequence comes from Trichonephila inaurata madagascariensis, assembly GCA_019973955.1. Taxonomy (NCBI): domain Eukaryota; kingdom Metazoa; phylum Arthropoda; class Arachnida; order Araneae; family Nephilidae; genus Trichonephila; species Trichonephila inaurata. The sequence continues at coordinate 320,018 of BMAV01016640.1, read as the reverse complement.
AAATTACTTATATTAGGAACGTAAGATGTTACTTTAAGCAGATTGCATGCTGAAATGGTCATCTGCCAAATGGTTTCTGAGGGAGTCTTTAATGTTATTCATCTCTGAAAATAATGACTCGCAAGCATAGGTAGATGAGAATTTGGTTAATTTATTAACTATTTGAGAATATGGTTAAATGTGTTAACCACATATTCTCAAATAGTTAAATGTGTCTAGAATCAGAGAGATCCCCCCTCCCCTCGTGACTGATCACTCGCGTTTTTCGTAACACTTCATAGTGAACTTTGTTATTTTGAACGGTGAGTGCTGTTATTTTGAACGGTGGGGTGCCCAGAATATTGTGTCCCGTGCCATTGGTTCGCCATCCCTGATTTATACAATAGTTCTGCTGGAAATAGTAATTTCTACTTAAAAACTGTATCAAGTACGTGAATATTTTGTAATATTGGTTAACGCATTAAAAAAAAATAACGTACACAAAAATAAGTTTGTGGTTCAAAAGGGCTGCAGAAGAGCCGCTTTACAAAAAATTTTTAAAAAAGATTTTCTGATATCTATTTTTGAAAACTCATATTTCGGTATTTGTTGTTAAAATTGCTACTGTTGGCGCTGCGATCGTCACCTCCACCTCGCTCACCTACACTTGTACCTCTTGCAATGGAGACTGCACAAAGCAGTCACAATAAATGTTTATGCCTTAAAACTTTCAATTTAATTAATACAGTCCCAATAGCACTAATAGCTACCTTGAAGCTCTTATCTGTTTTACATAAAGAGCGTGCAAGTAAAGTGACTGAGACTATACTTTGTTTCTCGTCGTTATAAAAAGTTAATTAAATATAAAGTAAAGCGGAAATTAAATAAATTTTACTAGCGCACAACGGACATTATTTGCATAAATTATAATATTAAAGCTTTTTCTGTTTTTGTAGCCTTGTGACGCTGGCAGCTCAATTCGTCTTCAGTCTTCATGAAATAAATTACGCTTTGCTACTTTTTCAGTCTGTTATCTCCCCAATTTGTATTTATTTCACAATTTAAATCCTCTTTTTTTTATATATGTTGAGTTAAAAGTATTAATTTCAGATGGATATCGCTTAGAAGGTAGTAGCGAGTTAAACGCTCCTATAACTATCCTTGATTTTTTAATTTTTTTGCTAGAGCTGATAAATAAAATACCTAAGTAAACCCCTATATCAACAGAAGCCTGAGTTATACACATACTTTGGAAACAAAATGGTTGCCGTGTGCGTCAGCCTTCTTATTTTTAGTAAGCTTCGCTCGAGAGAAAACAAACTGTTGTGACCACAGCTTGAGAGTGTCTTTATCCTATCTCAGTTCTTTACTTGTTTTCACTTCGGCCAGATCTTGATTTATAGCCACCTTATCTGAGTGCCACCTGCTCTTACTGTCAAAGCGTCGTCCGTCCGCAAGGGTCTTCCCACGTCTCTGAAGGATATGTCATCGATGAAAATAGACACGTACCTGAGTTAAAGACACTCCTCTTGGTAGTGGGTAGATAATGCCACATGGGAAAACCTTTCGTTTGAATATTGTGTCATTCTTTGGAAAACAATTGGATTTAAAATCAACTGTTCAATTTCTGCCATTTGGGAAAACCCTTTGTTTGATAGACCTCGAAAACTGTGCCATTCTTTGGAAAACAATTGTATTTAAAATCCAACTACTCAAATTCTGAGTGTTTTAGCAGTGATGTCTCTTAACTATTTCTGTGTATATTTTACAACTTCTGCGGTTGTTTTTATCCGTATTCAAATATTTAAATTAGTTTGTCTTGCATACGAGAGGGTATATATTTCCTTTCCAAGGGTTTGCGTTAGCGCAATGGTCACAATCACGAACTCGTTGCTGGCGAGTCATGAGTTCGAGTCTAATACCGCTGAAGACCGCCTTGTAGGGAGCGATGTACGTTAAATCTGTCGAGAGCTCAAACGTCCTCCCGTTGGTGTAGTGTGGTAGTTTGGAGAAGGGGGTGCCAGTTCAAGCGTCGTCCTTGTCACTTGACCACGGTTCAAAATTACGAGGTCCGTCTCCAAAAGCCCTCGAGTAGCTGAACTGTGCGATGTTAATATTAACTCACTCACTCACGCTACTGATGATCCGCGTAGAGGAGCCTGGTGTACATTATAGTCTCAAGTTTTACGTTGTCTCAAAGTTTTTACGTTGGTGTGGTGTGGAAGTTCGGATAATCGATTTCCAGCTGATGTGTAGAGCCGGAGTTCAAAATTACGAAGTTCGTCGCCGATAGCTTTTGAGTGCGACGTGTTTGAAAAGTCAAAAAATAAATTAAATTGAACATTTAAAGTACCAAATAATTTTTTTTTTGTATTAATTACATTTATATCATTGTGATAAATCTACTTATTTATTTTATTTTTGTGGGATAGGACTTGGTACTTTATCTACATGCATGTTGATGATCATGGAATTAAAGGTTTAGTTCTTTTACTCGGCATCAGTTCCCATTATTTTACAAAAAAGATTACTTTGAAGTACCTGGATACGAATCTGTTACTTATAATCTGAACATAATTTGTATATGCAGTTTCTGCAACCCTTTTATAGAGAAATTTTGAAACTTAATTCATATCCATATCGCGGCAATGGGTTGTCAACTTCGAATTAGCAGATTAACACTTTCATCGCGAGGGACAAGATAACTCGTCCTCCTGGATCTACAAATAAATCAGTATAATAAGAATTGTTATTGGTTGCAATTGATTATTATTTTTCAAAGTAAAATATAAACAAGTTTTAAAGGAATTTGTGTTTTGTTTCAATTTTAGGGCTGCGGTGAAGTAGCGGGTGGGACAAAGGCGCGCAATTTGCCTCTGTGAAAGTGATAATTTAACCTTCCTCTGCTTTAATTTGATCTGCAGTAATTTTTTTTTTACTTTGTTAGTGCAAATTAGTAATTCTTTTGAATCCTAAGACTAGTTTAATTTTTTGCTGCAAAGAGTGGGCAGCTGGAAAAAATCTTTAGGTAGAATGATGAAAATAATTAATTTATTACCTTGCTGCATAATGTAGAAATTTGTTAAATGCATTAAGCATTTAAAATTAAAACATTGTTGTCGTTTCCTAATTCAAATTTCTTGATTTATTTTCAATATTACGTTGCGATTTCACCCCCACCCCCCGACAGTATAGTGGTTAGTGACGCTGACTGGAAGCATCGGGGCTAAATATTTGTCGAGTCGCAAGTCCTCTCGAGATGTTAGTGGAAGAGGAAGAGATGTTGGTGGCTCCTGACAGCCCCTAGGGTGATCTACTTCAAAATTAGAGTGAAACCGAGTCAAATCGTACTGTCACCTGCATGGTACTCAAAGTTGGTGCTAATGACAGACGTAAAATTAGCTTCTTTCCCCCGATGAATTTCATTGGTCTCGATCTGACACCGTCATTAGAAACAACAACCAGTGGCGTAACAGACACCCCGCATCGCAGTGGTGCCCAGGTTCTAGAGAGCTTAAAGCATATATTATGCTATGGTCTTACAATCTATGGTTGTATAATCCGGCTTGGGGCCCAAAACCTGACTTTTCAGGGGTTCTAGTGTTCTTCGTTACGCCACTGATAGCACATTGGGATTTCTTCTATAGTCGCATTAAATCATCTTTGTTAAAAATTTGTATCATTCATATTAAAAAATTGTTATTGGTTGTCTTTACCACACTTAAAATAAAATTTTAAAATATGGAATGTATTATCCCGGAATTTTTAACTCGCCAGGGGAGCTAATGATTTGTTCTTGTATCCATATGAAAAGGTAGGAGGGAAAAAAGAGATATTGGTAACTTTCAAATATGTTATTGTTTCCACAAAGAAATGTAAACTTATGATACAGTTATTAATACAATTTTCATGTGGTGTTAACCCAATTACCTTTTAATTTGCACACCCTTTCTTTTTCTTACAGAACGATTTCGTAGAACTTTCTTTTTACGAAAATTATTTTTTCCTAGCCTTTTCTCCTGGAATCTTAATTACGATTTATTTCGAAAATCCAACACGAATAGAGAATGATTTCTTGTGGAAACCCGTGCTCTACAGTTCCGCACCAAATGTCAAGGTTCTCCTGTTAAGTGGCGTAATGTTTTGAAATCGTTCGGTTTCCAGCTGTTCTGCCGTAGGGCATGTTATCTGAACGGGTGATTAGTAGAATCTTCTGCAATCCGATGAGATATTTTTCCTCCTTCCCTCCCTCCCTCCCTGTGTATTTTGTTTACCTCTCAGGTAAATAAAGGTCGCGTGTTGTGCTGGATACGAATGTGATTTTTTTTTTCCAAGAAATAAACATTTTCTGCGTTGTCAGATGAGTGTTTGGAACAATTCCATTTGTCAACTGTAAGAGTATTATTAAGATTAATTTTGTTCCGGGAGTACTTTTATTTTAAGATAAGAATTTTAATGTTTGTTATTATTAATGTGTGTATGTGATTTCATGTAATGAATTCCCAGTTACCGATTTTCAATTGGGCGTTCCTCTAAGTAATGTGAAACTTTTTTCTTTGTTATCGTTAGTTCCTGAATCTAGTTTATTATTCTATTAACAAAACAAAACAAAAAAATATCGTATCATCCCTTCTTTTAGTAAAAGCTATATAATCAATAATCATTTTCTAAATTAAAAAAGCAAAGAAAATATACAAGTATAGCAGTACAGTGTAGGTCAAAAATAAGATAGCCTCAACTTAGCCTTAGGAACTAATATTGCAGGGTTGAAAATAGTTTTCAGGCCAACCAACCTTCCCCTGTAATTTGTCTATTTTATTGGGCTGTCACGTTTGAAGAATAACACGTACTGAATATCAAGTAAAAAATACCCAAGGAAAACTCTTAAGTTTGTATTATATTTGTACATGTATAACACAAATTTTTTCCCATAAATTTTTTATAAATCTCATTTTCTGGCTTAATTTGTTATATTCTTTCTTCACTTTTGTTGGATATTTCCCCTGGTTGTCGTTTTCATCATTCCTTTCACGTGTAGTAAGGTGTTTTTATCTAAATAATTTCCGTATCAAGTTATGTATTTTATGCACAAAATTTCATTTATTATATTTTAAAACTGAAGTTATGTTTGTAAATTTTCATTTTATGTTTTTTTCTACGTAGTGTTTTCTCTGTTAACTGCTGAATGTGAGGATGAATTAATTTGTGAGGATGAATATATTTTCAGATAAAGTTACTTTGATAATACTAAGTTTATCAGTCTCATGTCTGTTGTCAATATGGATAAATGTGTATCATTCTTGAATTAAAAAAAAGCGGTGATGTATCCAGTTTTCAGTGACGTAAATTCCGTGAACGGCTGATATTTAAATTGAGACACGATTTTGAATCTTGCATCCATAAAGAAGACACGTCTTGTAGAATAGTGGGAGCAACTACACTTTCTATTTGGACCGCATAAGCCCTCCCGTGATAAGGTGTGGAGGTTAAAAGAGTGAGGTACCGTTTTTCTGGTATCGAACTTTTTATTTTGTAGTTCGAGAACATCATGAATAGCTCTTGTAGCTCAAAATTATTTATATATGTATCTATAACTAACTAAAAGCAAAACAGTAAGCAAGAAAATATCAGAGCTGATTACTTGGCTGAAATAAAATTTATAAAAGCAAAAAATTAGTTTGAAAAAAAAGTTTTTCATTATTCAATGCTCAATTATATTTAGTTAGCTGATTTTGAAATAATAAATGGAATTCTGATGTACTGAAATTTCATAAGTAAAGTGTTAAACAGCTGAAGTTAATTGCGTGATGAGTTGTGATCTAAAACAACGTTCGCCAACCTGTGGTTCACGGACTACCAGCAGTCCGTGAAAAATTTTTGATGGTTCGCAGAAAAATTGGGGCATTATTTATATTTTTGAAGATTCAGTTTGACACAAGAATGAAAAGTAACAAAAAGCATTATGGAATATGGATTACTCTTTAAAAAAAAAGAAAAGAAAAAGAGATTTTTTTAGCGAAGATTTTTTCTGAGTTAAGAGACTTCTTAACTAATTTTATTGGTGTTTCTACTGACTTTTGAAAATGATAGTTAGCAATCATGATAAATTGGTAACATTAACACTTCACTTCAGTTTGTTGGTATTGCTTTGCGTTTCCTGTTTGTTCTTGCTTTTTGTGAAATTCCTTGTCAGTAGTATGGAAATGTATGCAGAGAGACGTGAAAAAGTGACAATATAAAATTACAGTTATCTGCCATAAAGTGGTCAGTCATATTAGTGATCTGCCAAATTTTAAATTAAACATAACTTGAACATAGATTTCTATCAAATATGTGTAATAACATATGAGGAATCAAGGTTGGCCAACCGGAGCATTTACACGATCTACCGAAAATGTTCCCGCGAGCTACTAGTTTTTCGCGATCGACGTTTGGGCGATCACTGCTCCAAAGGATGACAACCGCTGGTTAAAAATATCTTTAAAAGGGGACAGTGTTTTAATAGGAATTCCTTTATCTTAACAAATTATATTGATAAATAATTAATTGCATAATAATATTAATTAATGTTACTTTACATATAAACATTTATTTTATTCGTGCAATCTTTCCATTGTAATTCAGAACATAACTGTGGGGCGTCGTAACTTGTATTAAGAAAGGAAATTGTAATAACCGAATATATCTTGCTTTTCTGAGGTAGTGAAAAAAATTAATTTTGAATAATACCTTCCTCTACAACATTATTACATTGTTACTCCTTTACCATCTTCAGATACCTGATTGAATTTTTTTTTTTTTTTATGTAATTTATTATGGATCAAAGTGCAAGTGAATTAAAATGAAAGTGCGTTTTGTAATCTTGTACTCACCTTTGTACCGAAAACAAAATTCTCAAGTGCACTTTTATCTAAGGATGATTTTTATTTTCCATGTTAATGAGTTCTGTTTTATCTTAACGTTCCTCATTGTCGCAGACTTTCTTCCCCAGTGACCTAGTACCGAAAAATATTTACGTTCTAACTTCTCAATGCTGTTATAAAAGAAGAAATCATTGTGAGTTTATCTCGAAGTGTTTGATAAGAAGAAAGGAACTATTGTCTGCAGTTGAGCTCAGCTGCTTGAACATTCAACCCGTCTCTTTGTTGTCGGGGGGAAAAGTTCATTGATGGCGAGTCATAATTATACTCTTAAAATATTTCTTGGAACATGTGTCATCCTATGCCCGGGAAAGTGAAGGAAATGGTTTTCTTTATACCCATCATTACAACGACTAACTTTAAGGTGACTGACTGCGTTCGAAACCGTGATTTTGAAAAAGCGCATAGATAGGATCCGTGGAATTAAGAGTATACATGTAAAATTGTTTTCAGAATATTAGTGCAAGAAAAATTGATTTAAATGCAATTTTTTCGCAAAAATGAACAAATGACACATTTTTAAAACATTATTTTATTAAAAATACTTCCATAATAATAATATTTTGCCTATATGTAGCTAAGCTTTCTGTACATATCTTGAACAAGGATTATTACATAAGTAATTTAGAAGTGGATTTATTCATATTTTATTATATCATAGAGAAATTTTAACAAAAAGCACCCTTTATCATTCAAATAGATTGTAACTCTGAAAATAAAAGGGAATTAATTTTTCAACATGTTTAGGTTAGCCCCTGTATAGAAGTCTTAAGATATATATGCAAGCAAAATATCATAAAAAAAAAGTATTTTTCATAAAAGAATGTTTTCAAAATATGTCATACTTTCTCTCATTTTTTTGCCAAAAATTTTTTTATTTAAATACTTTTTGCCAGTGGTAATATTTTTAAAACAATTTTATATGTATATTCTAATTCAACTGAAACTAAATATCAAAAAGTCATTCACTTATACGCTTTTTCAAAATCACGGTTCTCCTTAAATCTAAAATGATGTTCTACAAACGATTTAAATTCTTTGCTTATCATTTGTTAACGAATTGAAATACTAGGAATATATGAATAAAATATAAACACCAGATGTGTTAAACTTTTTTTTAAATCGAATTATAACATGTTTTATTATTATTATTTTACTAATAAATAAATAAATACAAATACATTACACAAGAATAAAACTGTACCATTTTCTTAGATTATTTAATTGAACTTAATGTCAAATTTTTGTTTAACTCAAAAAATCTCTCTGATCTTCAACTTTACTACAGATTTAATCTTACGCAAATATTTTATATGAAAATGGAGAAAAAAAATCGGAGATGTGTTAAAGAAATGTAGTAATGGCGATTCATTGCTACATTTCTTGAATTTTGTTCTCATTTCTCTTTATTGTAATGCAGTATTATTTATATATTTGACTTTATTATTATATTTACTGAATCATTCTTTCCTTAGTCTAATGTACAGTTCAGTTAAAATAGTTCAAAGTATTATTTACAAGTTGGACCTTATTAAATAATTTTTTTATCCTATTTTCACCCCATTGATACATTTTTCAATTAATTACCCGTGCGAAGAACTGGTATACTTGATAGTTGTCAAAGTATTTTATGCTTTGAAAATGTACGAAACCGAACGGAAATAAATTTCATATCTTAGTATTATTTTAGAATATCCTACTTAAATAAATATTGCAAACATATAAGTCCCTTACATTTATTTTAATGGACTTATTCCAAAAGATTTATCACTTGAAAGTGTATTATTTTTCTTTATCTACATTTTAATCCCATCTACCATAATTTCATAAATTCTTATCTCATTTTATGTTTATATCTATCTATCTATCTATATATTTATAACCCATTGCATGTAATTTGTTCGAAATAGTTATCATTGTTGTCAAACTAATATTGCGTGGGATATATGACTCTTTTGTAGTACAAGTCCATAGAGCTTTTTTCGACGTTTGCGCGGATCTCTCTATTCTCATTCATCTTGTTCTCTATCGATTTTGTTGCAGGTGAAACTGTACAGTTAAACCTTTCTTTCTTCTGTTTGATGCTTCGGATGGGAATTAATGGAATGTGGTTGAGATTTCTTATTTTTCCTTTTCCTTTGTATATATTGTTACGTTTCGGAAGCATGTGCTCTTCGAATTAGTCGAGAAAATGATGAGGATTATAAATCAGATGAAGAGAGAGAAAATTGTTGGTTCGTTTGTGGTCGAGCAAAGGCTTATCATTTTGGAAGCTTGTGAATTGGGAGGATCCCCTTCTGTGAATCTAAAAATCGTAAGGGAGCTATTAATCATGTATTATCTTTAAAAAGGACGGTGGAATAGTAGAAAAAGGAAACAGTGTTTTTTTTTAAAAAAAAGCACAGTTTCCTACAAGGATTCAACAATATATTAGGTTGACAAGAAAGTAATTGCGGTTTTTTAGTGTAAAATTTTTCTATTCTTAACAAACTTTAATCAGTTAAATATCTTCTATTCTGTTTGATTGTGTGCCTGTTGCCGTTTTTTCTGGCAACTTCATGATTATGAGCTCATAGAATTTCTGGTCTTTATCAGCAAAAAACTGAACCAAGTGCGATTTACGGTCATCATTATTACTGAAATTTTCATCATTTAAAAAGTTTCAAATCTTCGACATGAATGATTATCCGATAGTGCGAGGTCAGGGACGAAAAATGGATCGTCTACAATTGCATTTTTCGAAAAAATTCATGGTCCAAATTTGATGCATCTGTAACATAACCTTTAACAAGACCTATGAAATTATTTGAACTTTGTTGGGAAGTGGTGTCGCATCCTCCATATACCCCCCGAACTTGTACCCTCTAATTATCATTTATTTTGAATTTTACAAAACTTTTTAAATGGTAAAAATTTTAATAATAATGATGACCTTAAATCACACCTGGTCGAATTTTTCACTGATAAAGACCAAAATGTGAGTGGACTCAACAAGTTATCAGAAAAATGGCCACTGGTAATTGGAACAGAATGGAAGATATTTAACAGGTTAAAGTTATTTATTAATTGTTTGTGCAGAAAAATGTCGTACTAAAAAAACCGAAATTACAAAATAATAGAACTGAAAAATATTTTCTTGATAGGTTTTGTGATAAATAAATGGTGAAACACCAAAATGTTGTACTAAGCTCAAATTCAACGAGAGACGACATGACACAAAAGACATTCTTCTGAAATCTGTTTAGTTCGACACTATTTTTACTACTGCTTACGTCGCCCATCCAGTATGGTGGTTAACGACGCTGACTGCTGTGTCGCTGGGCCCGGGTTCAAATCCTGGAGAAGACATGGATGTTTGTAAATGTATAGTCGCAGTATGGTGGTACTTTAAATAGCCGTCGAGCCGCAAGTCCTTTCGTGAGGTTGGTGGGAGGCTCCTGACCACCCACAGGGTGTTTTTCCTCAAAATTGGGGTGAAATCGAGCTAAATCGTTCTGTCGCCTGTATGGTGCTCAAAGCTACGGATAATGACAGGCGTCACTAAACCCTTTGCCATGATGAATTTCGTGGGCCTTGATCTGGCCTTTGCCGATCAGGTGGCATTAGAAACAACAACACAAGACTAATGCTTACAGTGTTACGAAGTTAAATCAAATCGAAAATAGATGTCAAAAGTGTTTTTTAAAGAGAAATATGTTGTAAGGTTTCCAGTTTTATATGACAAACTAGCATGTATAATTTATAAAGTTTGCAATAATAAAAAAATTTATAGTTATAATTTTTACAAAAATGACGTTGTGTATTTATTTAAAATGATATTGTTGTTTAGTATGCTATTCCATATTCCATACGAATATATGCTATTACAAGCATATATTCGTTTTAAATGCCCAATTTAAGAACTTCTAAAATGCAATGAAATCACATTCTGTTGAGAGGGGAGATTAAATTGTGCTCCCTCTTTCCTAGGATCGAAGATATCTCAGCATTAGGTTTCTCAATATCTGTCCTTCAGTATTAGATAGGTGTCTAGCATTGTCCCTGTCGAGTCGTGGGTTTGAGTCTTGGTGCCACTAAAAGACTCGTCGTTTGGAGGGGCTGATCCACGTTGAATCTGCCGAGGTGTAAAGTCCTCACGTAGCATGGTGTGAAAGTTTGGGAAGTGGGTTGCCATCTCATTGGTCGTCCTCTTTATCTGAACGTGGCTCGAAATGCGATTGTTAATAACCAAATAATCTTCTACATGAGCTCAACAGCCTTTTGCAGGCCAAAGGGGACTCGCTAATCCTCCTCCAGTTGACCTATCAGTCACGTTGGCCTTCCATCGGTCGATTCCCATTAATTAGAGGTCCTTTCCAACATTGTCTAACCATCGTGTAGGTGTTCATCCTCTCCGTCTGGTCCCTTCAATTTTCGAAAAAGTTAAATTTTTTAAATAGGAAAAGCATCAGTATCTGAACAGATGGCAAAAAAAAAATAATCATTTCAGCAACAAATTGAAAAGATTCTGCGATCGGAATCAAGTACTGTGAAAGTCTCAGGTGCTGCATGAGAGAGAGAAAAAATTCTTCAACCACCACCTGTACCTCATATGCCCTTACTAGTTTTACAATATGGATCGTGGTTTTGAAGTACAGTGTGTTGACATTGTATCGCTTTGTAAGATGGTGGTCGTTGCGCTTGGCTGAACTGGAATGGTCCGCTTTCTTCCACCGGATGCGCCCACTTACCTGTGGGAAACAATGGAACCCTACCTTGACCATGGAGACGATCGAGGTTGCATTTCCTTTTGCTGGAAAAGATTCTGAGACTGATAACCGAGAAACATGGTATCTGCGGGATGTAAGTGTGGGGGCGAGAGAATGGAATTATGCCAATTTTGAGGGATTTGTGAATGGTTTGGTAAAAAAAAGGAAGAGAGCTTGGATTTCGTTTGGAGTGGATGGCAACTGTTCAATTCCAGGTGCCATTGAAGTGTCCTCAGGGTATTGCATCTTGCACTGCATTGCATAAAAAATTGTTGGATGTAAATAATTGCGGGTTGTTTTAAATCATTAAGACTTCTGAGTTAAAATAGAAATACTTTTGAGATTGCTGAAATATATAAATACTTACAAAACTAAGCATAATCGGAAAGAAAAAAAATTGTCGGAAATAATTGAATTTAACTGTGACTTTTTGATTTCAGAATTCATATATTCCCTTAAAAAGTATTGTTTATCATTAAGATGTTTTGATGTAGTTTGTTGATTGGTAAGAAATATAATATATACAGATCATCAAATTATCTTGTAAAAGTTTTAAATTAAATCGATATCCTCATTTAAGATTTTAATTTATTGCAATTTATTTGAAATTTAATCTTTTTATCCGGAGAAAAAATGTTACCTTCGTTAAGAAATAAGCTTTTAAAATCACACTGTTGTTTGTATTAAAACCTGTCCCCGAGTCATAAATATCAGTTGATAATTCTTTTTAAACTGCAAAACTCGAATTGAGATTATGGTCTGTAAGATAAATAATCAATTATAATACTAATCTAGTGAACTGCATTCTTTGATTGGGAAATTTATTATTTTGTTTTATACCTTGAAGATTTCAACTTTTTTTTATCTTGATTAATGCACTTCCTTCTTGAGATTTCAATTTATTTCGCCATTTTTCGCTGAATCTGCTTTTATCAGAGATTTTGAGAAATGAACCTTCATATTTGGACTGTTCGGTTCGAATATGGTGATGAGAAAGAAATTTAACCTTAATATTTATCATGTCTAAACACTGATAGAATTTAACCATGACATCACGACTTAGAGGTAGAGTGATAAAATGAAAGATAGGAATTTTTATTTCATAAACTGATAACTGTCCCTTCCTGCATACACGGTGTTTTTCCGTGTTGTATACACTAAATATTTAAAAATAAATAATCCGGTAAACACTTTATCACTTCTGGTAGTGTAAACGATTCACTGATATAGATCTGGAAGATTCTTCCGATTTATCTGATGTTATTATTTGCTAAAAATGCTATGATGTTGACGTCCTTGTTTCAGAGGTTCACATCCCTTCACCTCTTGGATAAAATATCTACAATCTCCCTTCCCCTCTCCTACCATTCGGCCGCCATCTGTGATTCTCGATTTAGCTAATATCGTCATTTTTGTTGCCATTCTGGGCCTGGAAATGTTTTGGTAAACACGAAAATTGATAAGGAGATAGGATGGCGGGAGGAATGCTGTGCTTACATGCGGCTTTTCGTGTGTGTTTTGTTATCACAGAACTACTTTGACTTGTTTATGACATATATTCATTTCTTTTCTTTCTTTCTTTCTTTTTTTTTTCTTCTTCTGCGGTGATTACAGATTTTTGTGTAATTCCGTAATTTTAAATTTGAGCCAGATTTTTAGGTTTGGTATTTAGTGGTTTTTCCCCGAATAGTGAAAAAATTTGGGGGGAAAAGGGTCAAAAGGCATATTTTTTGATTTTTTTATTTTGGGGGAAAAAAAACAGAAAAACTATTAGAATGAAAAAATTAGTATTAATTAATAAATTTAAACATTAAAAAAAAATATTTAAATTATACGAATTATACTTTAAAAATTTTAATCAATCAAAAAAAAACAAAAAGGGTTTGGGGGTCCCGGGCCCTAGGACTTTACATTTTCGCCACTGCTAGCAATATATCATTAATTCCGCATATTCATTTATCTTTTTGTGTGTATATTTAACATGAAAATAAATGCATTGGAAAATTAAAAATAATATATTTTTCTTTTTCTGAATTGCATTTTAATCTGAAATCTTAGTATTGTCGTCCTGAAATGTGCCAATTTCTATCAGGGTAGAAAGAAATCCAGTTATGGGATAACCTGATCATTAAACTCGCGAATAAATCCAATGGCTTCATTTTCTTGTCGCATAATGTTGCTTATCTCATACCAGACCCATTTAAGTAATCCGAGATCTTAATACTGGATCCATTTCCCTGCTCAGTGGCATTATGCATAAGGGGCCCATCGCTTCTTGAGATTCCTTTCTTACCTTGATACGTTCCATCGTTCTGAAAAGGATGAATTGACTCATCCGATCACATGACATTTTTTCACTACTAAAAAGCCTATTATCTGTGCTATTTAGCAAATTGGGGCCATTTTCTTTTGTTAATCGGACCATGGTTTCTTGGGACCTAAGTCTCATTGATTTAAGTCCTCATCGTATTGTGAGTGTTGAATATACCTCTATGTGCACTTGCTAAACACTGCCGTGAATTCTGTAATTGATTTTTTGCTATTTTTCTTCCCTAGTTGCTTAAGAGTTCTTCCTCGCCAATTTACAGTCAACTTTTTAGGTTTAAATAATGCGCTGGGCCTCTCAACAGAATTCAGAAATTTCGACAATCGCTGTCTTTTTTGATTGACGAAAGCCAATGATTTCACCCTTTTTAAACACGGAAATATCTCTTGTACAACTGTTGGAACAACTTCATATATACACTTCAGAAACACACCGTGCTAATGCTTCAGCACTATTTAAAGGGTATATTAGCTACGGCAACATATATAAAGCGCTGTAATACCGAACAAATCAGGGGCTCATTTGTGTTTGCACGTTTATTTCGCACGGCGATTCCTCCCCTTCTTTTGCCAGGTAGTGTATGTGTTAAATACTCAAAGTGATTCCTGTTCATGATAAGTATCTACATTCATCTTCAGGCGCAGGCGTAACTTGACGGATTTTTTTAACTCTCAATTACTTCTTCTCACGCAACGTTTTCAACCTCTGTTAAGTAATGTCGTGGATTGAATTCTCACGTATGTATATTTAGCTTCTGTTAGGACTGTTTCGTGTCCTATTTATATACTTTCTTTTTCCTGTTCTTTTTGCTCACTTAGAATGCGACAGGTTTTTCTTCTTGCATTAAGTGAATGTCAAAAAATTGGGTATTCGTATATTTTTATCTGTGCACCGTAAGCAACACAAAATCAAATTAATTTTTGTTTGTGCTTCCATTTTCTATTTATATATATATTGGTATAAACGAATTTGTTATAAAGTTATTTTTTTTTTATGTTTATAACTGAGTTTCATTAAATTTTTACTTCATTGAAGATTCCATCTATATTGTAAACAGTCACATTTCTATAAACTGATGCAATGGACAATGACGTTTCGTGAGTTTTGAGACAAAATAATAATAATAATGTGGAAAACATAACTGGCGTCTTTGAAAATTAACTTTTTTTTAGGTATTTCATCGTCTTCCTTGCTCCATAGATCATGATTGCGAATTGTAAACGTTTTATTTTGAAAATATTAAACTCTCTCTTTAAACTTTTAAATAAAGTTAAATCGAAATGCGATGTGTCTATGGCTAGATTTGATATTTCTTTTGTATTGAAATTTAAAAAAAAAAAAAACATTTATTATCTATAAAAATTATGAAGTCCTTTCAGACTTTTCTCTGCAAAAGGTAATAAATTATATTCATTAAAAGATTCGAGAAGCTTATTTAGTAATATGTTAAATACGTAATAAAGTAGTGTCAGTACACAGTGGCGTACACAAGGACTCCGTTCAACCCCCATAAACCAACAGATTTTTAATTTTCAAGGTAAGAGCTTACCTCACGGGACTTCCATCTATGTATTTTTAGGGGTGTTCTTATGGGAGTCGCGTACGCCACTGGTCCAAAAAAAGTTCGATTTTCCTGATACTATTATTTCAGGCATCCATCTGTTTTTAAACTTTTTTTACATTATTAAGTACCATGCTCAGGAGTTTTTGTCAATCTTGTATTAGTTATTAATGGAATATTTCGAAAAATATCTTTAATAAGCAATCTCCTCCCAATATTTGTTGCGATTGATTACGTCACTTGCAACGGAGAAAATTCACGCGAATGAAAGTTTTTGTTGACTTTTAAATATTTATTATGGTAATTGAATATTTTATACTTTGAGCTCCTTTGGAAACTTGGGGTAAGCACGCTACCATTAACAATTGTTTTTACAGAAAGGGACAGATTAAAATTTTAATATGTTAGCTATGAACAAAAAGTCTCTGTAACATAATTTTTATATTGTCCAGCTTTATGAAAGCTTACATTAACAATAACTTGAAATTAGAGTAGTTCGAATTAAATTAAACTTATTAAAATATTTGCTTAAATTATTGGCTCCTAGGCACCCTCAATTTCCGGTAACGCTTTTGATTTGCAGCCTATTTTCGTATATTTAATTCAAAATAGATTTTATCAGCCATTTCACATCTAATCTTGAATTCCCATCTTTAAAATACCATTTGATTGTTTCGGACCACATTTTTTTAGACGATTGGAGAAACACTGGTAAGTGTGTGTGTCTGGATGAAAACGTTTTTACTTGCCCATCAACTGTCGTTTAAAAACGGATGTGCCCAGAAACCGTCGTAAACACAAAATACTCCAGCTTGCATCTGTCTTTGTTGGATAGTTGCCCGTCATTTAAGATACCCATGATGAAAAGGAAGCTGCAGAGTTGCGTCATCCTCTTTACACAGTGGAGAGAAGTTTTCATCCCAACATCTGTTTCAATATGATCAGGGTTGTTTTATGTTATTCACCTGATGCTGGTGAATGTCATTGATGAGGACAAACGATGAAAGAGTTCTGTCAAATTTGCGACTTGTTTTACTATAAGGTGAGTGCTATACGACACTTGAAGCGAGTTGATTAAATTTTTCTTGCAAAAGTTGTATAAATATTTTCTGGATAAAACTGCGTTATGAAACTTTTTACGTAACTCTTACGTAATCGGGTTTATCGTATGGTTTTTCGTAAATTATTGTATTTATGCCTTTCTATCGAAAAAGATAAAATCCTTGGCCGATTTATGTTTTGTTTTGTTTATTCTGGCAGCGTTTGGTTTTTTCTATTTAGTTACCATTTTTGGTAACCACTCAAATTCCTGATTTTATATAGTTGTGTTAAATTTGAGTCTTTGTGTTATTCTTATTTTCAGTTTTGTTTTTTTGTTTTTTTTTCAATTTCGTTGCACAATCCTGTATGTATTGAAATTTGAGATTTTAAAACATTAGTTTATTGTTCTTTTAATGGAAACTAAAAAACTTTCAAAAATATTTACAATGGTACCATTTTAACGACAACTTTATCTGATGAGTTACTATAATAAGAAAATGTCTGAGGTTACGACACACAAACTTTGGTTTACGACGCTTTAAATTTGAAAAAATGGGAAAGAGGGAAATCCGGGGAGGGGACCTAATCGATTGTCATAATTACACATGTGAAATTTGTTCCAATGATGGATAAATAACTAATTTGAATCGGATTACCGTTCACTTAACCGACATACCAAGTTATTGTCTCTGTCGTCACGTTGACGTGGTATGGAAATTAAAAGAATTGGGTGACGGCTCAATTGCTCAGTATAAAATGCTTTTATTTCGTAATAAACACATGGGGAGATAACATTACATTCACTGAGTAAATTTTTCTTACAATAATTCGAAATACTTTATGCCTATTATTTCATTTTTGAAATAGTTCTTTTGTGTTTTTTAACTTTCCGTGACAATTTTATATGCAAGTTTCTGTATTGCTAAGTATTATTTGTACTAAAAACTTTTTCTTTTCATTTCAGGATTCTCAGAAACATCTGTACATAGTGATAGAAGTAAGTATTTTTTTAAAAAATTAATCTGCTAATTTTCGAATTTAAATTTACTTATGTGTTAGTTATTCGCGTCACACATTCCGCGCGATTCAATAACAATATAATCTATGTAAATATCAGATTTAACTCTTTCGTAAAAAAAGGTGTAAAGGTGTTTTCTCAACCTAGAACGAAGTTAGAAACCTATTTTAGAAAAGTTAAATTTTAGTTTTTGTTAACAATTTATAAAATAAGTATGCATAATTTAATTTTATATAATTATCAATCAATGTACTTTATTTAACTATTTATTTTAACTGATTATATAAATACTATATTCGTTATTTTACTAAACTTCCATTATATGCTAACTCAAAATAATGCAACTACATCTGCCGTCAGCGATAATTATTACAAAGAATTTAAACATATCTAATTTGCAAATAATTCTCCTTTATTAGTATTGAATTCCATGAAAAAAGATACAATTGGTGCATAAAGGAATTTTAAACGATTTTGGAGAAAAACTACTAATAATTATATGAAGATGCGAACCAAACTCCCCTAAAAAATAACCAAATTATCTTCTTAACTGCATTACTTTTTTCTATTGTTTAATGAATAAAAGAGTTTGGATTCCTCATCTTCATGTAAAGAGAATTTTGTGTGTGAATTTTTTTGTATGTGCCTTACTTATATGTTTGTACTGAGAACAGTTAAAACTGTCAGGACACATCCTAGTCTGTGCCTTAGTGTTCTCCGTTTTTAAATTTTTAATTATACATTTGTATCTTTATTTATTGAACAGTTTAATGTTAAATATACACTAAACTCAACCAATCTTTCAGTTATTGACACTACGTAATTGATGACTTAACTTTTTTCCTCTTCATATGAAGTCGTTGCTCAGACATGTCAGTGGCCTGGAGATTTGAGGGTGTAATTGCTTCAATAAGACCATCTCGTTAGTTCTCTTAACTGTTAGCGTCCTACAAATGAAGATTACTTAATTATATTTCTTAATAACGAGTCCTAATGAGTTGGTTCACCTGCTGGAGAACCATTGACTCAAGACAGGCCATGAAAGGGTTAATTTTCATGTTTTGAAAAATTGCGTTGATGAAGTGGATCATCGTTCTCAGCGAAGGCATTGCATTGTAGGTCACACATTTTTATCCCCCCCCCCCCTCCTACTTGCCATGGCGAGTGATATTAATCTTGCAGAGCAGTCAGGGATTTCCTTTAAAATTAAGTCAAAATGCGTGGTATTTCTGTATATAATTTAATACTACATGTTTGTCACTTGTAAGCTTACTGTTTATGATCGAGGAAAAAGGTCTGGTTTACAGTTAAACTTGTTCTTGAATTTTATAAATTATTTTTACGCTTTCATTTTTCCCCTGTACTAAATAACGATTTGCATAAGTTGAGCTGTTTAGAAAGAAAAGCCCGCATTAATGTTAAAATTTCCTCCGTTTCTGATCTTTTCTGATTTTGTTGATTTCCCCGCTTTTGCGTTTTAGAATAAATAAATGTGCTTTTTACTTTCATTAATTCATTACTTATGTTAAATCAATTTTTAAAGGGCTGCGGTAGCCTAGTGGTCATGGTCACGGACTCGTAGCTTAGGTGTCATAAATTCGAACCCGCTGTGTAGAGGGACTCAAACCCTTCTCGTTGGCGTGGTGTGGAAGTTCGGAGAGGTGTTGCCTACTCGGTATCGTCCTCGGCTTTTGACTATGATGGGTGCAAAATTACGAAGTTGTCGCTTATAGCTTTGCGCTGCTGTATCGTGTGACTTAATAAACACTCACTCGCTGAATCAATTTTTAATGTATAGCATGCACATACATCCCTCTTATTAATGTATAAGAGGGGGAGAGGAGTGTTTGTTGTTTGTTATATCCTAGAAATAAATCGATTAACAAAATATAAAAATGAAATATATATATATATATTTCATGTTAAATAACACTTAAATTCTTCCCTGTTTGATTTCTAGTTGAATAAAATTGTCCTCCTTTATAGGACGGCATGATCTCCAAATTTTTAAAATATTGCGTCTAACACAATTCTTGAGAACCAGAATGTGTTCCTCGCTTTAAGAATGCTTTCGTATTTAAAAAAAAAATGCTGTATTTTTATGTGATGGGCACTAAAGGAAATTTTTGAAATTCAAGACAGTTGTTTTTATCTCTTGGAAATTCAATGTTGCAAAACTTGTTAAATTAGTTGCTCCAAAATCAGGTTTTTTAAATTATCGATATCTATTTCTGAGTGATCAACAGAATTAAAATTGTTAACATTTCAAAACGCGATAATTAGAGCAGAATATCGTTTAGTTACTGCTCCACGATTCCTTCCTTCTCGTTTTGGGTATGTCATCCATTTATTTCCCCATCCCAAACCGGGGCAAATCGCCAAATAACGATTAAAAATCGGCAAGTGCCGCGTATATTAATCTTGTCTGGCCGTAAAAACAAACAGCGATCTTGTGTTGGTCCAACAACAAACCGCATCAAACTGGCGAGAGAAGTGCGCACTTCATGGAGTATAGGTGCAATCATGTCGGTTGTTTCTTTTCCTTTTTCTTGTTTTTAAGTGCGTCCGCAACGATAAGACACTCTGCGCATTTCATCCAGATATGCTTGAAATTCCGACCTTGTAGCTATTGTCTTATGTCAACCGAGATCGAACTTGAAATGTTGTTATGTAATGTTGCATCTAATTTGAGCACTACTGCTCCTCCCCCATCCCTCTTAGATGCTCTTAGTTCTATTGATGACTTATAGGATGCTAGAAAGACAAAGGATGTGAGGGAGATGTGGATTGAGTTTTGAAGGCATCTGTTTTTTAGTCGTTGATTTGAAATCAGTGGGAATCATGGGGCCTGGGGTCCGAACCCCCAAAGCCCTTGATTTTTTTCCGATTGGTTATAATTCTAAGTATATAATACGTAAAATTTAATTAAATATTTGTTATTAATGATTAATTTTATTAATTAATGCTAATAATTTATTCAATAATTAGTTTTTTACTGTGTTTTGTTCCTGAAAATCGACAAAATCAAAAATAGCATGATACAAGAATGGTTAACTTTCAATCCCGGACCCCCTCCCCCCTTGTGTGGCCGCGGTAGCCGAGTGGTATAGGTATCGGATCGTGGCATGCCTTGTCACGAGTTCGAGCCCAGTACCACTAAAGACCCGCCGTGTAGGGCAGCGATGCACGTTAAATCTGTCGAGAGCTGAAACGTCCTCCCGTTGTGTGGTGTGGTAGTTAGGAGAGGGGGTGCCAGCTCAGTGTCGTCCACGTCACTTGACCATGGTTCAAAATTACGTGGTCCGTCGCCAAAAGCCCTCGTGTAGCTGAACAGTGCGACGTTAATATTCAATCAATCAACCCCCCCCCCTTGAAAAATTCCTGTGTGCGCTACTGTTTGAAACTCTTATAAAATGTTTGAGTTTTATTTCTTGTATGGATACCTGTGTTAAAATAAATGTAGTTACATCTTTTCTAACATTAAAAAATAAAATTTATTTTTATTTGTTATTATTATTATTATTATTATTTTTAGTTCATTTTAACGTTTGTTAGTTGAATTTTTTTCCCCTTTCACTTTATCTTAATTTACTTATGAAAACAATCGAATCATCATCTATTTTGAGAGAATATAAATGCCACCTTTTGAAGCTTAAAATTCTAGTGTTATCAAAAAATATTTCCTTTATCTTTCATACTTTTCCTCTCGACATTCACAAAGCCTTAAGTTGTAAAAAAGCAATGAGTAAATTGAAAATATCTCGCCCTATAAAGGTAAAGAAGCCCTGAGTTTCATTTGATGCCCTAATCTCATGAATAATAATTTTAAAAAAGTAGCGTTATTAAGCCCATTGGGTAACACTTACGGTGGTCTCATGGTAAATGCTATCACGTGTTCTCCATTGAATTCAAAACTGTCGTTAAACTTGTATCTGTTGTTCTACACGTAAAATTTAGATACAATTTTAAATTTGGTAATTGAGTAAAGATGTTCAAATATAAAGATTCCCCCCAAAATTTTTTTAAATTAAAATAAAAAAATCGTATATTTTGCTTTTAAATCAAGTGCATTTTGTTTACCTACGGGTGTTATTGTTGACAAATTGATATTTTTTAAAGAAAAGTTTCTGCAAAAGGCAAAAGTAGGCAACAGGAAAGTGCATGAACATTGACTGGAAACGTGTAACTGTAATTATCATGCGACTATGACGTCACATGAATTAAGCATATATTATGAATAAAGTATGACTGATCCTGAACTTATCTGTGGGTTGTTTTCTTGCTAATGACAGGCTGAGTATTAATACGCATGCGTAGATTGCCATGTTTCAATTGGATTGTTAGCTATGCATCATAATTAAGCTGATAATAGCAAATACGATTACTCACACATTCTTGGGTTTCAAATAGAGCCTGTTATTAAAATGCGAAAAATGATAATAAAAGTATTAAGACTGATTATAGATCATACGCGTTAAGTGATTAAAAGAGGGGTAAGATTAAAAGTGCAACTATAGGGAGAAATGCTCAACAATCAAATACACATCAAGTTTAGGCTTGTCTAAAAATACGGAATCAACTTTAGCGACTTTTAACAGTTAAACATTTTGTTTTTTCTTTGCCTAGTTATTCAGGTTTCAGAGGGCGTTCCGAGTAATAGGAGTCGGAGCGGAAAGGTGTCCCAACTCGTGTAACTGTTTGTACAATGTAAAATAAAAGTCTCGGTGCAGCATTACTTCATTGTTTTCCCTTTGTTGTCTCGCAAGTTTTAACTGTTGTCAACTCCTGTGAAGGGCGTGCGTATGGTAGAAATTAGCGATTTATTTTTGCTGCATGTAATCTCGCACTGCCTTTGTTTTTAAGTCATTTTGTTGTATGTGCATGCTCTATGGATGGGTGTGAAGCAGTAGCGCACACAGGGATTTTTCAAGGGGGGTTGAAAGTTCACCATTCTTGTATCATGCTATTTTTGATTTTGTCGATTTTCAGGAACAAAACACAGTAAAAAACTAAATATTGAATAAATAATTAGCATTAATTAATAAAATTAATCATTAATAACAAATATTTAATTAAATTTTACGTATTATATACTTAGAATTATAACCAATCGGAAAAATCAGGGCTTGCCCCTTTGTGCGCCATTTGGGGTGTAGTATTAAATTTAACTGTATCCTAGTTGAATAACACACTTAAGTTGTATTCATATCTACTCAGTAGCGCACACAGGGATTTTTCAAGAGGGAGGTCCGGGTTTGAAAGTTCACCATTCTTGTATCATGCTATTTTTGATTTTGTCGATTTTCAGGAATAAAACACAGTAAAAAACTAATTATTGAATAATTAATTAGCATTAATTAATAAAATTAATCATTAATAAAATATTTAATTAAATTTTACGTATTATATACTTAGAATTATAACCAGTCGGTAAAAAATCAAAAGGGATTTGGGGCCTGGACCCCTTGTCGCTACTGTATCTACTCATTTTTGTCGTTTTCTTCTCTTGACCTTGGCGCCAAGTAGTAAGGTGCTTCGCTTTCAGCTTGTAGTTTTAATCTAATGCCGCGTTAACTTATTTTGAATCGAAGGTAGTTAGGTGTTATGTAACCTGTCTGACAAGAGGGGGACTTTTAAAGTCTGTTTGGGAAAGGGGGAAAAAAAACTTAATTAAATTGTTTGAGTTTTTCCCATTTTTTTGGTTTTTTTATCTAATTCATCAAAGTAAATTTAAACATTTAAATCAAGGAAAGAGCTTTTTCATTACCTTTTGTTTATTCTAAACTAGTTTTCATTAATAGTTTAGTGTAAATGAAATTGGTTAATGCATATTTTCAAGAATTGCAATTTTATGAAAAGCCCAAGAGGTAAAATTTAAATATGATCATCTTTCGGAAAACTGATTATCCATTATATATCATGTTTTGGAGTTAGCATCTCCTCGTCAATGCGAGTCTTTACGATTCTCGTGTTAATGAATTAGTTCTTTTGAAATATGTATATGATATAAAATAAATGTCAAGCATTTTTTTTTTAAATACTGTGTTCGTATCATTTTGATTTTTTACCCTATTTTTTCATGCTCTAAAAAAATTTATTGAACGGTTTCAATTGCAAGGGGGTTTCCCCAAAATTTTTTGAAAAATCGATTTGACTTTTTAATTTTTTTAAAAGTTCAAACATTTGTTTAAAAAAAAAATGTTAGAAATACGATAATTTAAAATTTTTATTTATTTTTAAAAGAAGCCGCCTATTGACAAATTAAAAATTCCCTACTTTAAAGCCCGTTTTTTTTTCCCTTTATATTTTTTTCAAAATAAAATTGGGACCCCAATTTTTTAATACCAAATGTTTAAAAATTTTTAAATGGAGGGAAAAAGATATTTTCAGGAACTGTTTTAGATAGTTTTTTTTAAAACCAAATTTTAAAAAAAAAAATTTGGCTTTTTTTTAAAAAAACCATATTATTTTAATTTTTTAACAAAAGACAAAACCCCAAAAGTTTTATTGATAGACATAAACCTACCGGAAAATTTACTTTAGTAGCAAAAGTTTCGGGAAAAAAGGTACTAAATTAGGTAATTTCATGGGCCCCTATGCAAGTGCCGGACCTTAAGTGAAAAATTTTTAAAATTCTGGTAGAAACCTTATAAATTACCCCCAAAAAGGAAATTTGGGTGTTTTTTTTAAAATAACCGATTAAGAGCCCCCTTAAAAACAGACGGTAAAGAAAAAAATTTGGAAAAAAATTGTTATTAAAAATATATATAAAAATCTAAGTTTAAATCAGCGATACTCAACCCGCGGGCCGTATGTGGCCCAGTCATGACCCATGGCACTAGCAATTTCAATTATTGAAGGACAATGCTCTAAAAATTTAGCGAGAAATTGTATCAAACAATACATATATCATTTTGCTTTGATGTCGGGGGGTTGATTGAAGAAAATTTTTTTTTTCTTTTTTTTTTGCAATTTAACGATTAGGAAAAAAAAACGGGGAGAGCAAAATTTTTTATGAGTGAAACTAATTTTTAATTAACCCTCTTGTCATCCAAGTGAAATATATCTAAAGAATATATATTGTTTCAAGATGATTGAGATCTTGACTATTTCGTAGTCAATATATTTAATTATTCGTGTTTAATATATTTTTGCTCGCCACTACTCCACTAAGCACAGATGTTTTAAGGATTTTTTTTTAAGATAAAAATTGGCTTTCTTAAAAAAATTGGGGGTTTTGATATTGAAGGAAATCGAAATTACCCATAAGTGGGTACAAAATGCATGAAACTTGTTCTTTGTGAATTAAGTTTGGTATAGTTTTAATATAAAACCTTATAGTAAATTTTGATAATTTTCCCATTTTAAAAATTTTTATTATAGCATCCCCCCCACCATTAACTTGTTACGGCCCCGGAAATGTTTTTATGATTGGTGGGGAAAAAAAAAGGTTTAGTACCCGGTTTTCATTACCCACTAATGAAAAAAAGGGGGAAAATTTTTACAATCACTGATTTGTGCTGATTCTCTAGAAGTGTTTATTTCCCCCATCCAACAGCTGAAGCTGTAGGCTATTTCGGGGAACTGCAAACGGCTTTGAATCCAAAAAGAAAGTGATTATTGTAAGGATCAAAATTTAAATTGGGTGAGGGGGATTTTTTTATTTGAAGAAAAGAGGTGTTTACGAAACAAAAGTTTTCAGAGTGCGCAGACCCCCCCCGTGTAAGGGGGACTGAAGGTCGCGTGAATAGAAAAAGGGCCACAGAGAAAAGTGTTATTTGTCCTTGAATCCCTGCAGTTTGGGTTTACGGGGGAATAGCTGTCAACGAGGGTTTTTGTATTATTTATTTTTTAGTTTTTTTGCTTCTCTAAAAGAGAGTTCCTCATTATTATGGTTTTACAATTATTCGTTTAAGTGAAAATATGAACTGCTTGGGCAAATAGATTTCGTTATGTAATGATTTTTAGATAAAAAAGTGGGGAAACTTTGAAAGGCATTTTTTCATTCTTTCCTTGGAAAACCCCTTATCTCTTATGATGACTTTTCATTTAAAAAGGGCATCATGTAAAAAGTTAATCGTGTTTTATCCTCCTCCCCTTTTTCCCTATTTCTATTTGGGTTTATAGAAAGTTAGGGGTGGTGAAAAAATATGTATTTCAAAAAACACTTACAAACTTCTAAGAGATAAAAAGATTTAAAAATTGGAGAGCGTAAAACATTAACTGATGCTTCATGTCCGTGTGCTAAATTGGCCCTCGACGAATTCCTTTTTCATCACTATTTTTTTTTTCGACTATTGCATAGATTCATGGTAAAGTTTTTTTTTTTTTTCCTTTTCTTTGGGTTTTGGTCACATGAGGCTTTAAACGGTAAACGAACATGTTATTGCATTTCTGTATTGAAATTGAAATAATTCATTTACTCTCCCTGTATTTGTAGTAAAAATAGACTTATTTCGGCTTTTCATTTTTGTGGTATCATTATTTTCGAACATATTAATGCATGTATTTAAGAAAGTTTCTAATTTTTTAGTTTTTGGCCCCACGAATTTTTGTCACGTCATTCTTTCGTCATAATGACTTTAAGTAACTAGTATTCGTTTTAAATTATTTCTTCTTTTTTTTTTTAATTTTAGTCGAACTATACGCTTGCTTTGCTTGTACTAACTTCAGTTCGAATAAAAACATATTTTTCCTTTATAGATGCTCAAAATGAAGGGTGTATTTTTAAATGTCACAAATTAATATTATTTGTGTGTATACATACTTTTTTATTTAAATTTTAAAAAAACTTTTAAGAAGAGGGGGGCTTATTGCTGTAATCGTAAAATTAATCCTTCCGCGTATCAGTTTCATAAGGTTTTATGGAACAGACAATTGATTTTCCAAAAAGATATAATGCAGTCATATTGAGAAAAAGAAGACGAGAAGTGCGAATAAGAGAAATGGTTAAATTGTACTTTTTTAAATGCCTACATGCGCGTATTTTATATGACTCATTATTTTTGAGGATTCGTTCAATTTATTTTAACCACTGCTGAATCCGTGCATCAATTTTAAAATTGAAAAACAACATGTTAATTAGGTCATGTAATCTTTCAACATGTTATCTTTTCCTTATCAATGTTGAATAACACAATTTATTGTAAATGGTTGGGATATTTTCCGTGACAGTTAATGTTAGTATATTCTTAATTGGCAATTAAATGTGGTTTGATATGTTCCAGTTTACCACAGGAAGGCTAAATATGCTGTCAATATTAGCAATGATTCGTTGCACTTTATCACTTAAAAATGTGCTGGATCCCAATAAATTTTGCGTACTCATATATCAAAGCTTTGAAATTTCTGTCTATTTACGAGACTTAATTAATTTACAGTGCTGGATATTACGATCTCAGTCACCCAACACAAATGAAGCCAGTTCTTATATCGAAAGTATTATATGTGGTTGCTTTTAGTTATTCTTTTAACTCGGGTTTCACTGTTAATAGTGTGACGTCTTCGATTGGGGTGAACCTCACCCATCTATTCATCTGAAGTTTTATGGCCCCAAACAGACGTTGGGTGACGAGCAGGAGGCCATGGGGTCATTGTTTGTTGTCTGGCCTCGGACAAGCGCAGACATCAGGTCTGGAATTTACAATGGCTAAAGAATGCCGGTGACAATAGGTTGACGTATAGGCGAAGCCTGTATGAAAGTCGGTGCCTAGAGAATAGGGCTATGAGGCCCAGGTGGTGAGATGAATGGAAGTTTCAGAAGTTGGATGAGAATTATGGCGCCCTTGGATTCCAGACAGACGAGGAATGTGTTTGTGTTTGTCGCGCAAATGGGAGACGAAAGTGGCCCGGGGACGAGGACAGACCTTTTTTGGCCTGCCAATGGGGAAGACGAGGGGCGTGTGGTGGACCCGCCCCTGGTGTTTAAAAGGGGTTAATTTTGGACGGAGAGAGAAAGGACTTGGACGGAGAGGGAGAAACTTGGAGAGCCCTGGATGGAAACAGAGGGATAGAGCCCTGGAGTGAGACGGACGGAGCCCTGGATGGAAACAGAGAACCATGGAGAAAACTGGATAGGAGCCCTGAAGAGAAAAGGGAATAGCGGGTGCCTTTCGGAAAAAAGGATTGAACTCCCGAGGAAAAGACTGTCCGCCCGGCTTGGCGTATTTATTGGACTTTTTATAGTAACATATGAAGCTATTAAATACTGTTTTAAATTTTAAAATGAGGCTGTAACAAATTTTCTTGTTTTGCTAACTACTGACGACGTTACAATAGGTATTGTTATTTACAAATGCAGCATCTGCTTTATTTCAGTGTTCCGTTGTTATTTTATTATGAATGTCATTCTAAAATGCTCATTAAATTTTCTCAATATGCCTGAAGACTGTGTGGTTTGCTGATACCTTGATCTCTTCAATAATGGGTCTTCATGGGAAGGGTCGGGGGTATCTGATGGTTGCTATTATTGTTATTATTACTTCTAAAGGGCTTTGCCTCCGCATGTGGGTAGGTCACGTGGCACACCTGCCTGTGTTCGAGGGTGGGAAGGGAGGTGGACATTTAAGATGAAAAGAAATCCGTGAGGGTTTTGTGCGGAGCGGAATGCGCTTTTGTGTTTCTAACCTTGAACATAATATTGGAACATGTACAAGGTAATTATAACCTGTTCGTATGCTTCGATCCAGGGTAATGTATTCAACCAAGGACGAACACTTGTCATCGTTTTCGGTTTTTGAACGTCTCAGTTTCGTAATTAATGAGCTGGAATTATAAAATGGTTAGCAAGTAGTTTTTTTCCACTTGTCTCGTATGTTAAGAGTAGTTTTAAGGGTGTGAGAGCGAGTGATACAAAACATATATATATTTTTTTTACCCTTCCTTCTGTGTTTAAACAGTTACGCAGTTTAAGCATGTCCTTGCTAATATATTTTCCTCAAAATGTGTTGCGTTCTTCGTCTTGTGGAAAAGAAGTTAGTTTTTTTTTTAAAAAAAAATAATTGTCTATTCTTTTGATGTAAAATCGTAATTTTGACTTTTGTCATAAAGCAAATTCATTTCAAGAATCGTAATGCGAGCAATAATTTGTTTCCATTACTCGATTTTAAAAGTATTTAAAATAATGTGATATATACATCACATTTACTATTGTTAATTACCTCTATAAAATATTCTTGTAAACCTTGTTAAGTCTGTCTTCGTTTAATGTTACAGAATTTGGAACTACTATTCATATATAAAAGTATTCCAACATTAGTATTATAGTCTTATCTCACTAATCTATGGAGAGCAGCATATTTTATCGTACTACACATTTAATTACCTCTGTAAAATATTCTTGTAAACCTTGTTAAGTCTGTCTTCGTTTAATGTTACAGAATTTGGAATTACTATTCATATATAAAAGTATTTCCAACATTAGTATTATAGTCTTATCTCACTAATCTATGGAGAGCAGCATATTTTATCGTACTACACATTTAATTACCTCTGTAAAATATTCTTGGAAAACCTTGTTAAGTCTGTCTTCGTTTAATGTTACAGAATTTGGAACTACTATTCATATATAAAAGTATTCCAACATTAGTATTATAGTCTTATCTCACTAATCTATGGAGAGCAGCATATTTATCGTACTACACATTTAATTACCTCTGTAAAATATTCTTGTAAACCTTGTTAAGTCTGTCTTCGTTTAATGTTACAGAATTTGGAACTACTATTCATATATAAAAGTATTCCAACATTAGTATTATAGTCTTATCTCACTAATCTATGGAGAGCAGCATATTTTATCGTACTACACATTTAATTACCTCTGTAAAATATTCTTGTAAACTTTGTTAAGTCTGTCTTCGTTTAATGTTACAGAATTTGGAACTACTATTCATATATAAAAGTATTCCAACATTAGTATTATAGTCTTATCTCACTAATCTATGGAGAGCAGCATATTTTATCGTA
>BMAV01016640.1:260501-287771 GCA_019973955.1 Trichonephila inaurata madagascariensis | reverse complement strand
TCTAGTTCCCCTCCCTTCCAAGGTTTCCATTTGTATAAAGAATAATTACTTGCTGCATTTTTTTTTTAAATTCAAAATCTAAAGATAATTTGACAAGAACTGCAGAAGACTCGGGAATATTTAATTGCAATTGGGTATCGTCAATGGTTTTGACACGGTTCTGATTACACAATAAAACAACCTGATTTCAATGGCATAGCTGATTTTGAATCAGTATTAGTAATCTGTGAAGTGTTATCTTCGTTTTATTAAATTTAGAATAAATAAGCATCAATTCTGATTCAATTATGTTTTTTGATTTTTTTTTAACAATCCTAGTTAGAAGTTCTAGAATTTAAACACTGAACAAAATGTTCACTTTTCATTGCTGAATGATCTGAGAAATGCTCGTGTAAGTTATTGATTATGTGATTGCTATTTTTAAGTGAGAAAAAAATAAACATGTGTTCCCAAATATATATATAAGATTTTCTTCCACACTTAATATTTCAAGTGCACTGAATATATAACGTACTGCGCACTAGACATCTTCATCCAATGACCTTGCTTTGTGCGTAACGTGACCTACCCAATAGCTTTTCTTCATTATGTCAACATTCGTACGACTGCGTTTTTTTCTGAGTAATTTGCTTATTTTTAGATTTGTCCGTTTCATAGAACAATTTTTTTTAAATTCAAAGGCGTATTAGAAAGGGTGTTCAGTCGCTTTAAAAAGATGTAGATTCTCTAAATACATTTACTAGATCTGTTCGATATCGAAAGAAAAATCTTCAGTATTATGTAAAGATTTTTTTTTTATTTTGAGAGAGGATGAAGTAACGTGAATTGAACATATAGTTCTGTAGAGATTATTAATTATATTTCTTCACATCCTTTAGGTCTTGGATTTTTTTTTAAAAAAACGGGACAAAATATTATTTTAAAGATTGAGACATACGTAACAATATAACCTGTGAAGACACTAATAAAATATTTTAAGAGAAATTGGCAGTAAAATATGTTTTGGTGTTTATATTCTATTTAACACATACAAAATATGCTTAATTGGCAACAGTTAGCGTAAGTGTGTACTATTATTTTAACTTAAATTTAAAATTAAAAAAAATCTACTTAAATGTCCTTACATATTTATCATACCTAAAAATCCATCGTATAACATGCACTTATAACACAAAAAATAGGATCGAAATTTGCCACTGTGCGTTATACCCCGCGTGTAAAAATGCGAGCTCTAAAAATATAACGAGTTGAGCTTAGGAAAAAAAAAATTCAACTTATATAAATTTTCGAAATACTGTTTCTTTAACAAAAAAAAAATAAATAAATAAATAAATAAAAATAAAAAAAATAAATAAATTAAAAAAAAATGACATACCTTATGAAGTTAAAGAGTTGCATTTTCAGAAGGTATACTATTATTTTCTTAAGCTTGAAAAAAAAATGCCGAATAAATTACTTCAAAACGTAAGAGTATTGCGCTCGTAAAATTCAGGGTTCTTCGTAAAAAAAAAATTTTAAAAAAGGTGCGCGTTATACGGCGAATATACCAAAAAACTAAAATTTACATCTTGAAAATATAGATGCGCGTAAAACGCTAGGTCTTACGCAATATTAAATTTAAAAAAAAAATCCTAAGGAACCATTTTTGAGGATTTATAAACTCGATTATAACTTATTTAAATGGCTTTATAAACTTTCTCGTAGAACAAACTACTGATCCACGTCTCGGCCTTCAGTTAAATCGCTGCATTTTTTCTTTTCTTTTAATTATTTTGCAACAATACTTCATTTGCTAAAAAAGTTAAGAATTTTTTACTCTCTCTCTTTTTTTTTAAATCCATTTGTGTTAATTCTGAAATTTTTTGCGACCAATCCTCTCCTTTTTAAAATTTAAACCGGCTTTTTAAATCTTTTCATTTATAAATTTTCATCTTCATTGATTACTAAAATACTTTATCAGCAATTTTTTAAAATTTTCTTTGTAAATCGAATTAATTTTCCTATTATAAAATGCAGAAGAAGGAAATGAAGGCATAATAATTCTTCTGTGACCTTAAAAAGAAACTTGAGAGTTCGGCCTCTGAATCAGCTAAAGATTGCGTGTAAAATAATGTGAGTTATTGCATGTCAAATTTGGCTGATTTCTCACATTTCACTTAAAAGACCATAAACATGCTGCGTGATAAATCAAATTGAATTTCACATATTCGTCATATGACTTACTGTTGAAATTTGATAAATGAACCGCTGATTTCAGGAGAGAAATGTATGTCAGCTCTGTGAACCATCCAAATATATGTATATTTTTTCAACTTAAAAAAAACAAGCCAGAATTCTTTTATTGTTTAAAACTGTTAACGATTTTTGGAACTCTCTTCACAAGTGATTTCATTGAAAAAATATCACGGAATTTTACAAAACGTAAACTGTTTTGTACTTATTTCAACTGTTTAATTTTCTTTTTAACTCATAGGGAAGTATTTGCCTTGGTTGTGTACAAAGCTTCAGTTATTCGCAAAAATCCTTATATTTTTAGCAAATAGTTATTATAAATATTCTTTACGACTTATTAATGAGTTAATATAATAGCACAGTGTGTGTGTGTGGTGTTTTTTTTTTTTTTTTTTTGCTTAAGGACCACATTTTGTAGAAGCGGATCATACCGGAGGGCCGCGCCTTTTAAAAATGATTGCATTCATTACTGAACTTTAAATCTCAGAAAGGTATAAATTGTGCCATAAAGATGAATAAATATGAGTTCAGAGAGCAGCCTCTAAGCTCTCACCCAAGCCAAACAACTCTTTAACTTCTTCGCCCAGATGAAGAACCATAGCCACGCCTCCCGGATCCCATCGTTCGACCAATCGCCGTCATGCCATTCAGCAGAATGGAAACCACCACTTTCGCCATGCCCAACATCAAAGACTTATCCTGATATAGGATTGAGGACTGTTTTACAGTCCAGATGCCCAAAGAAAAACGCCTATTCAACGCCTAATAAATATGAGTTAAATAAAATAGTGGCAGTTTTGTTCAATTTATTCACTGTGCGAATTCCCTATCATCTGTAACTACAAGCACATTTCTTTTTAGAATCAGTTTAATAAAACAAATGTACTCTACACACTTTCCCACAATTTTTTGAAAAAAAAATCAGATGGAAGATTGCTTGTTTAGAGAAATTTTCATCACAGCCTGCGAGTTTTTGTCAGCCATCTTGCATCCATATTTACTGATGTTGATTTTTATGCAAGAAAGATTTTGCTCACAAATATATGTTTTGATGCAAATGCAGAGAACATTCTCTGTCTATTTTTGTCTGGATGGATCGCAATTGTTTCGTTGTAATGTTAAATTAATTTATTCATTATAAATTAATTATTGTTAAAAAGGGAATATTTGGCCTGAGTCAGTTTCTGGTTGTTCTCCTGGTCTTCGTTATATGACTACGGATTGAAAATAAGGTACTATAAAGACGTGTATGAAAAATGTAGTCATCTTAACCACTTTGTTTTAAAGTATGGTGTAAATAAAAGAGGTATGATTTTTATGTTCTGATGATTGTACATGCAAGTTTTAATTGTTAAAAAGCCAAATTTAAATAAGATTACAAATTTTGTAATGGTGTTCGTAAGTGTGGAGAACGTGATGTATTAGTTCGCTCTTTTTTCTTGATAATAGGTTTGGATTTAGAAATTTGATGTCATTATAGCCCATTGTATAGTTGTAGCGTACAATTTTACTGTAATTAATTCATATAAAAATTATATACCGTAAAATCTGGCGTATAACGCGCACTTTTAACACAAAAAATAAGATCGAAATTTACGGCTACGCGTGAAAAATGAGTAAATAAAAATGTGACGTTTAAAAATAAAAATATGGAGGATTATTGAAAAAAAAAATTAGACATCTACATATATCAAAATACTGTTTATTTAAAAGAAATGGCATTCCTTATGAACTTAAAGGGCTGTAGCTCTAGAAGTATACAAATTTTTCTAAACAATACACACGTATATTTCTTCTTCGTAAAATAGGGGTTACGCGTTATACGGCGAGTGTACCAAAACATATAAAAGTGCATCTTGAAAGTATGGGTGCGCGTTATTCGCTGGATTTTAAGGTATAAGTAATTTTATCAGTTACTCATACTGTAGTTTAAACACTAAACTATCGAAACTTAATTAAACAGGAAATGAACATGCGTAGAATTGAATTCTTTTATGGAACATGATTCCTTATTTTTATTATAGAATTCCTGCTGTAAAAACTAATGCATATTTATTCTCACAGCACTGAAAATAATTAGCTACTTTGTCGTTGTATTCTCAGCCGTTATGAAATAAATTAGGTTCTGTGCACATAAACATCTTGTTGAATAGTCTGCAGTTTAAAAAGTTTTTTATTTTTTTCCCCGCTTAACCTTCGAAGTATAGCAGTGAGGACGAACATTAACTGCATTGTTGATACGAGTTCCGCTTGTGCGCGCAAGAAACGCATTCGCCTGTCTCTAGCGCTTGAGCATCATAAAACACCTTCTTTACTGATTTGATCTGTTCCGATTATGTGTGTGTATAAACAGAAACACGTGCTTTCCTCCAGCGTGTTCGAGGTCATGTCTTCGGGTTGCACTAGACGCGCTGTCGTCAGTCGAAAAGTCTATTTTCGAGAGCTTTAGATTATGGGAGAAAAAGACGTTATTAAACCAGATGAGAGAAACTTTTCGGCCTACGCACTTTTTCTTCTCTTTTTTTCGCCTATTTTTTAAAAATTGTTGTTGTTTAATTTATTGTTGTTTCGTTATTTTGTCTTCTTGTAGGCCAACTGATCGACGGTTTGACCTTCTGTTAGAGTTGAGCAAGGGATCATGGACAAATTAAGTTAGGCAGATGCCGTTAGCGCTGATGTTTAGTTCCGAGTTTTTGTGCTGTAGAATTCTGATAACTACTGTGATAGAATTAATTGGCAATAGAAAATTTTAAAATCCCAAATAGTATTTTGTCAAAAAAAACATATTCGACTGGGGAGGGATAAATTATTTAAATTTTTTCAATCACATTTTTTGTATCTTGACACCACTGCTCTTTCTTCCACATGTGTTTGCTTGGTTTTTGTTGTCGCTGATTTTTATTATTTTATTAAGCTATCTCACTGTGCACATAAAGATATTTAATAACTATTATTGTGAATAATAACATAAATAGAGCAAATAGGTGAGAACTGTGCTAATTTTTCCACAACTTTTGGATTAAATCTAAAAAGAGTTCTGTTGTACATAATTATTCTTTTAACATGCATTTCCTTTATCAAACAAACCGATAATGTTTGTAGAAGACAACAAACAATTTCATCTATGCAAATATTGGATATTTCATAAGAAATCACACATGAATGCATATTAGACTAAAAATGATAAAATGCCAGGCATATATGGCAGCTCTTTATCTATATATTGTACTTATTGTCGTTACAATCAATTACAATTCAGAATTTAGTGATTACACATAATTTAAAGGATACAATTTAGATTTTAGAATCAAGTCGCTATATAGATTTTGTGTTGTAACAGTTGTAATTTTTATATAATATAAATTTTTTTCTCTCTCCATACCTATTTTTTAAAATTAGTATTTTCAAAAATTCATGAATTATGAGTAACATCTCTTTATTCTGACTGTGATTGGAGCATTTTTCTGCCCTAAAAAAATACTAATTATTCCAAACTTTAATAGGAATGGATGGTATATGGAGAAAAAATAATAGTGTGTATAAAACAACTCATTGACGTATTTTGGACGATTTAATTTACAAAAATTTATGATTTATTTATTCCAGACTTTCTTCTCTTCGGAAGTAATTTTTTGTAATTTTTAATTTAAAGCTTAAAAGAATATATATAAGAAAATGTTAAAATAGTATGTATTCAGGTTACTTTATTTTTATTGTTTAAATCCCTTAAAATGCTTTACATTATTTATACTGATAATTAAAATTTGTATTTAGAATTTTTCCCTACCTATCCTCTAAAGCAGTGGTCCCCAAACCTTTAGCCGTGAACCGATCCGTGGATCAAATGGTACCGAGCCATCCAAGGAACATTCAACTATTTCTATTTTATTTGCTGTGGTGTATTTCTCTCGGATTTGTGTGACTTTCCATGAAAATTGTTTTATATTCCATGTTAAATCACTTTATATTCATTTTTTGGTGTTACAGTATTTTATTCTGAAGGCATATTTAAATGCAGTTAAATTAAAATTATTAAGTCAAAAAAAATATGTATATATAATATAAACAATCAACTTCTCACCCTCAGCGGGCCGCGGTAAAATTATCAAACGTTGACCGATCCGTGGCTGTAAAATGGATGGGGAGCACTGCTCAAAAGCACTGATACATGCTATTATTAAATGGTGATCACAGTAGCGCACACAGAAATTTTTCAAGGGGTGCGGGGGGTCCGGCGTCGAAAGTTCACCATTCTTGTATCATGCTCCTTTCGATTTTGTTGATTTTCGGGAACAAAAAACAGTATAACAAGTACTTAATTAAATTTTACGTACTATATACTTAGAATTATAATCAATCGGAAAAAAAAATCAAGGGCTGACTCCCAAGACCCCCGTCCTTGTGTGCGCCATTGATGGTGATAGAACATTTTGGTCATTTTATTTGCATCATTAAGATTCTAACTTAAAATTATGAGAATTGTCTCCAGTTGTCTTCGTATAGTGGCTAGTGGCATTAAGTTAAAGCAAACGAAACTGTCTTGTTTAATAAGAAACTAAATAAGATATCCTTTTCCATCCTTCAAAACAAATGGCAACTTCTATCAAAGGGGCTATCATCAGTTACTATAGTTTTAAAAGAAGTATGAATTAAATGCCTGGTATTTTTTAGTTTTTAGTATTTGTTTAGTATATATCTTAGCAGCTTTATTGATTTTTATTTATTTGTTTTAGTATTGCAATGGTGGAGACTTATCAGAGTATCTAAACCGTAAGTTCGCTCTTATTACTAAATCTTTTCCTTTTTACTTTATGTTTTTAATGTTTGTAGTTTACGATAGAGCTAAAATTTAATTGTTTAATACTCTATTATTATTTTCAGATAAAGGTAGCTTGAGTGAGGACACTATTCGGCATTTCTTAAGGCAAATTGGTAAGTGAAACATGCAGATTTTGAAAATAGTTTAATTTTGTTTTCGTTTTTTGTAGAGTACCGATATTTCCTCTGTAATCATTTTTGAAGTAATTATACTTTAAAGCATATATGCCAAGTACCTAACAGAGAAAATTAAAAAAAAATTGTGCAAAACAATATCTGAAAATTTTAAATAATTGTAAATTAAAGTAGAATAATTTTCTATTCTGTGTTTTTAATAAAATAATATTTTTTTGTTTGAACGTCTTTAATGGGTTTATGTATTATATTTTGTGCCTTTTATTTTCATTTCTTAATGCAAACTATTTATATCATGTACAAAGTATTCATTGTGACACCAAGTGTTTGTTCATTAAACTTCAGACATTTTTTAAATTTTTTTTTTATAAAAGTATCTCTTTTTATTTTTATTTCTTCAGGCAAACTCAAAAGAGATATCAGTAAAAAGAAAATAATACTGCTTTCACTTTACAATTTTTATGTAAAAAATAAAATAATTCATTTATGTCCTTCATTTCATTAGCTGAAGCCATGAAAGTTCTGAATCAAAAAGAAGTTGTACACAGAGATCTGAAGCCCCAAAATATCCTGTTGTGCCATTCTGGAAAACCTGATCCACCACCATCAGAAATAACTCTAAAAATCGCCGATTTCGGATTTGCTCGGTTTTTGACCGATGGTGGCATGGCAGCAACACTATGTGGATCGCCCATGTACATGGTAATGTGATTATTTAACTGTAACCTTATGTCACATTTTTCAAGATAAATTTTCGATTTTGCTTGCTAAAAATTAATGCAAAACATGTAAAATTATCGATTTTGCTTTTTGTTTGTTCTCTGAATAAAATTTACTTTTCTATTTTTTTATATTAGGCTCCAGAAGTCATAATGTCCTTGAAATATGATGCCAAAGCTGATCTTTGGAGTATTGGCACAATAGTTTTTCAATGTTTAACTGGAAGAGCTCCATTCACGGTAAGTGATTATTTACATTAAATATTAAAATTAAATTCGCCCTAAGAGCTCAATGTATTGGGTATACAACAAAATGATTTTTAATTTGTAATCTAACTCTTAGCATGAGTGGCCATGATAACCTAGTGATTATGGCTAGTGTGTCATGAGTTCCATGTCTAGAGTCACTGAACCCCTGTTGTTGGGGGGCCCCCCCCCCCCCCCCCAAATGGCCTTACGAGCCATTTTGGTAAAACATTATAATCCCGCAGGCCACATATAAAAGTATATACTTTTATACTAGATTTGGACCCATTTCATTTATTGGCATGAAAATTTAAAACAAATTGATGTATTATTATTTTCATTGTTTTTCATGTATACATACACAGATAATATAATAATAATAATGCAATGATCAAATAATGTTAATTTATTTAATTAGTGAAATGTTTGTTTCTCAACTATTTCACTTAGTTTTTGCAAGTCGATCTCAATGCTGGTATTTGCACATCATAATTGATGTTACAGGTTTTCATCTGTTAAGTATGAGTGTGATTTATGTTTGATACATTTCATTTTTGAAGGGAAAAAAAAAGGATTTGCAGTAACAGAAGCAGCAAAATCAAATAGAAACAGTTATGGGATTTATTTGTTAAATAAAACTAAGGGGGAAAAAAGGAAGGAAAAAATTGTATTTTGTAATGTTGCCATGATTCTTGTGGGCCAAAAAATTATTCAAGGTGGGCCACAGGTTCACCACCCCTGGTGTAGAGGGAGGACTGATGTACATTAAATCTGTCTAGGCTAAATGTCCTCCCATTGACCTCGTGGGGAATTTCAGAGAGGGGGAGGCCAGATCAAGTGTAGTCCTTGTCACTTGAGCATCATTCAAAAAGTAGTAAAAATGGTTATGAATGCTTTAACTCTTGTTTAACTAATCAATTTCATTTCCTTGAATGGAAATGAAAATGAGAGAAATGTTTATTCATGAGTATGAAATATGTAATCAGTTTGGATTCAAGTTACAAAAGTTTATATTAATTTTATGACTTAATGACTGATTGTCTTGATGTAATAGGAGGGGTATAAGTGTCAGTAAAAGATAATTCATTAACTAATGTATTACATGTATAACGAGAATCTATTATTTTTAGGGAGACTTCACATCCTATGGGTATTAATTCTCTTCTATCCATCTGAGTTTTTGTTCAAAACATTTTATTAAAAAAAAAATGTTTTACTGCTTATTATAAGAATCTGAAGGTCATAGACTTTCTTCTTTAAAAATATTTTTTGTTTAAAACTAAATAAAAGGTATATATTCTTTTTAAATCATTCCCTCAAAAAAATCTTACACACTTTTTTGATCTGCTTAATATTGTTTGATTCTTTTATTGAAATATATGTTGTTGTTGTTTTCAGGCACACAATCCTCAGATGCTTAAAAATTTCTATGAAAAAAATGCTAAATTGGCACCTAAGTAAGTGTCAGAACAGTTATACTGTTTTCGTTTACTAATTTATACGATTGAATGTTTTAATAAAATCATAATTGTATGCAAATTTTATATATATATATATATATGTTTTGAAATAGAAATAACTGAAAATTGTTCTCTTTTATCTTTTAGTATTCCAAATGGAACTTCTCCCGATTTAGCCGATTTACTTATTCGACTAATGAAAAGAGATGCAAAAGACAGAATGGATTTTGGTATGCATTTAATTTTCATCACATTTAATAGTTATTTTTTAACATTATATCTGATTATTTTGTCTTAAAGTATTGTTTATTTTAATATTTTTTATGAAATCTTAATCTAAATAAAATTTTTACGTGTATATATAAATAAATGTGTAAGAATTAAATGAAGATATCTTCTCAAACTTGAAAATATAAATTTAAATTTACATGACTTTTTTTTCAATATTTGTTGATTTGAGTAATTTTTTTGATAAAATGACCACTTTTCAATATTTTTATTTACGGTTTTTATTGTAATAAGTCAACTATTTTTTTTATTATTATTATTAATGTTTATATGTAAAGTAAGTTTCAGTATTTAATGTAATGGGAATTACTTTGATATCAGGTTATGTAATTGTGTATATGGAGAAAGTTTTTAATTGAATAATATAAGGTTTTTGCTTTGATTCATATTATAGATATTTTTTGGCTGAATTTTGATTCTTAATATTTTTATGTATATATGTATATGGTTTTTATATATGGAGTACTTTTAGATTTGCGAGGGTGTTTCTGAATGCTCTAAAAATAAGTACTTCACTTGAAGACCAAATAAACAAACTTTTAAGTAGATGAATTAGGTTTTTGGAAATATAATTTTGACACACACTTTGAAAAACAATTATTTTTTTAATCTATTAAAGTCAAGAAATTTTTGAAACTAATTTTACAGAGGAAATTCTTATTTTACATAAGCAAATTTGACGGTATTTGAATTTCTACTCCTTAGGATAGTGAAATGTTCTGTTAACAGATTAAAAAATCGGTGTTTATTTCATGAATTTAAAAATTTAGATAAAAACCTTTAATTCTACTTTTTCTGATTCAGTCTTTTTTTTCTTACATTAGATGAGCTGTTCAACCATCCTTTCTTAAAACCTGTGCCAAGAAGTAGTAAGTAGTACTTTTGCCAGTTAATTAACTTAGTCTTCATTGTAATTGCTATAATAGAAGAATTCACATTTTTTTTCTTTTTCACAATGTGCCACTTAACTCATAAATAAGATCCATTGGCTAGAAAAAAAGGCAATATATAAGATAAAAACTTCTCCGACTATCTCATGGGATTTTATGTTTAAAAAATGTGGAAAAATTGCTATCTGAACATTGAAAAATCTCATGTTAGTTTGATTGTACTTAAATGTGGTATTGAAAATATTAAAATTGTTGAATTATATTTGAATATTACACTGCTATGATTCATCTTTGTGATATACAAATGCCACAGAAATTTTGAGTTAGGGTGTGTACACCACAATCACGTTTCAAATAAATATTGATTTAGATTTCTTAAAAAATTGAAAATTCCAGACA
The DNA here is from genome assembly GCA_019973955.1 of Trichonephila inaurata madagascariensis. Lineage (NCBI taxonomy): Eukaryota > Metazoa > Arthropoda > Arachnida > Araneae > Nephilidae > Trichonephila > Trichonephila inaurata. The sequence goes on along the minus strand of BMAV01016640.1, from coordinate 276,584 downwards.
TGCTTTTCAAAGACGTTTTTAGGAAAGTCTTAATGTATCTTCAGAAATCAGCATACCACACTTTGAGAATAACTGCTGAATGTCAAGTATCCAGACCAGTTTTTTTTTTGTCAACTACATGTACTGTATATGCATTCATTTTCGAACAGTGCAGTGTTCAATAGTTGTTTCGTGTAAGGCCAAAAGTGACAGGAAAACCCAAGGTTAGGAGTATTTGGAGAATTTTAGAAGGCGAAAAAGACTTCAATGACGACCACTGGAAGGAGATTACCGTTTTTATCCAATCGATCCCAGGATTTCAAGAATGCAATGAAGAAGATGTAGAAATCTAGATGGCATGTGATGCAAAAGACTGTGGATTTCAAATGCTAAATGATGACGAGATTGTGACTTCATTGCAAGAAGTCCCTGTCGACACTGAAATGGATGAAGACGAAGACAACGAAAGTAGCAAGGGCCATCAAATGCTGACGCGTTTTCTGCATTAGAGACAGCTATGGAGGTGTACGAACAACAATCAGAGTACTGTCCTACTCAACTACTGCTGCTCAAGAAAATCAGAGACCTTGCATCGAAAAAGACGAAGGCATACGATGGTACAGTGAAAAAGTGATTATTTTCCACAATAAAGGAAAAATTGTGACATTTTGCAACTATTTTACTTTTTTTTCAAGCACGTTTCCTGCATGTGATGATTTTCAAAACTCGCATAGTGCCCGGTTTCACATACTGCGTGGATCGCATTGTTTACGGTTATCCGAATGGTGTTCAGTCCCAATTGATTCATATAAACAACATTGTACTGTATTTGGTTTTTTGCTGATAATTATAGCATAAATTATATATCTTATGCTTTCAGTTATTTTCACTACATAACAGTTAAAGCTAAATATTAATATTTTTATTTGCGTTAAATATGTTTTAAATAGTTGTATTTTTTCAAATTTGGGCTCATTATAAAAAAAAAAAATTGGTTGTGCACTATTACTGTATTATAAGAGTAGTTTTGTTTTGTTTAATCATCAAAAAACATGGGAATTTTTCGCCAATCAGCTCTTTATTTTTTTTAGGTTCTCCTGTTCCTGTACCTTCTCGGCGCTCAGTATCACCTAAGGCAACTCCAAGTCCTGTTTCCCCTTGTGGATCTCCAGGACCTGGTTGGGGTGGAGAGGAAATGGCCCAAACTTCTTCTTCACTATCTCCACTCAATAATTCCACTCTTTGTTCGAATTCTGAACAGCGGTACTCTCCTCCTTCTCCTATAGAACAAGTAAATGCCTTTTACAAATATTCAGTAATTAGTTAAAATTTTTGTTGTAATCATTTTGTAATACTTGGTGTTGGCGCTGCGATCGCCACCCCCACCGCACACCCACACTTGTATAAACTCTTGCAAGAAAAACACTGCACAAAGTAGTCGCAATAAATGTTTATGCCTTAAAACTCACATTTTTAGTTAATTACAGTACCATCGCATTAATACTTGGCATATATAATATCGCCTTGTATTATTCATTTTGTCATTTGATTATTTTCTTTCATTCTAAAGCATCAATATTTATTAAATAGATTTATCAAATAGATAGATTATGATCCTCCAAAATATTTAGCTACATATTCTTTTTGATTTACTTAACTTGTTTTGGTATAGTGTGAGTGTAGTTGTATTCTATGGTCAAATATTTAGGTGCAGGTGTTTGAGCTTTAAATTTTCCCAATAATACATATACTATCTGGCCAAAAGTATCAAAACACCCAGTGTTATGGACTTGGAGTCCTGTGACATACATTAAAATGATGTTGTTCCCCTTTTTGCATCAACAACAGCTTGTACACTTCTGGGAAGACTTCTCACTAGTTTTTGATAAATGGCTATATGAATTGACTTCCAAGTGTCCATCACAACTGAAGTGAGTGCTGTCAGTGAAAATAGTCAATTTGGCTGACTACATAATCTGCATTCTAATTCATCCCAATAGTGTCCTGTGGGATTAAATTGGGAGTCTGAGAAGGCCAGTTCATTTTTTTATGCCCATTTTGTCAAAGCAGGGTTGCACATGTCTTGATTGTATGAATGTAGTAGTTATTCTGCTGCTGGAAGATAAATGAGCCATCCCTTTAAATATTGCTATAGACTTAGAAGAGCAGTATTGTACTGAATGTCCACATACATCTCAGAGTACATGTTTCCAATGACAGGAACTAAAGGAACCAAGCCAAACTGTGAAAAACAACCCCACACCAGGATGCTTCCAGCATCAAACTTTATAGTCAACACAATGCAGTTACTTAAGAATTATTCAACAGGCAACTGCTAAACCAAGGCATGTCCAGATTGTAAAGCAAGATTCATCTGTCCAAAGAATACTTTTCTATAATCTAATTATGATGAACTATTCACCATTGCAATTGATGCTTTGTATTGTTGGAAACTGTTATTTGGCTTGGGAGTGGCTGCATGAACATGTCATCCTAGGTTTTTAATTCTCGACAAACTGTCTTGTTACTGAAATTAATGTCTAATGAACTTTGGAACTTCTGAGTTATTTCAACCAATGGGGACTCACGATTTTTATTTCGCTACCTTTTTCATAGTTCTATGGCTATATTCTCAATTTTTTTCAGAAATTCACTTTCGTTTTTCTGCAATTTCACTGCCTTGTCATTACCACTTCACAATTACATTACTCAGTGTGGATTTTGGCTCCTGTAGAATGTCCAAACTTTCACGAATTGATTTTGCAATAAATAAGACCCCACTGTAATACTTCAATCAAAGTCAATAAGCTCCTTTTATGTACTCATTGCCTTACAAACACATAAATATAACTTGACAAACTACTATCAATATTTTTATAGTTTTCGGTTACACATCGTATTACATCTCCTGCCAGATACACTTCAGCAGGTTGTCCAGATATTCTTGGCTGGATAATGTATAGTAGTTTAAACGTTTCATCATTTTCAAATATTTTATAATATTAATCAAATGGTTATTCTTTACAACAGATTTGATATGTACTGCAATTATAAACATAACTGAAAACTTTGTAACTCAAATTATTAATCATAATTTTACTGTACATTTTATTATTTCTCTAAATTTCGCAAAAAGTGCAATGAGTAAACAAAAAATTTCCTTTGCATTTATTGAGATTATTTCTTTGAAAGAGAAACAAATTTTCAGTAATTGATGTATATACTATTTTGTTTTTCAATTTTTTTTCTAATTACCAAAAATATAACTTATGATATATAAAGTTTATTTGAAAATTTGGTTGCAATTTTACTTACTACAGTAGTTTATAATTAGAGAATTTATTATGTAATAATTAGTATTTTTGTGTGCTATTTTAGTATTTTTGCTGTAAATTTTCAAATAATTTATTGTTCCTAAATGTATTTTGATTTAACCATAAATAAAATATTATTATTGCAGGATTTTGTAGTTGTTCCAGCAAACTTAGGTGAAGAAGCTAAATATTGTAAGTTCAAATTTCTTTTCAGTAATTATTTCTCAAAATATTAGAAATATCAATATTTGTTTATAAATTTTTGAAAATTTTAATAAATTTTTCATGTTTTTTGGTAATAGTTTAAATGAAATTTGTAAACTAATCTATTTTTTAAATATTTAACTGTCAAAAATAGTAAACTGATTTTTTAAAAAAATTGTTTCAGGTGATTATGAAGTTAATAAAAATAGTCCAATGAAGCACCAATTAAGTGATCCTAATTTGTAAGTAATCTTTCGTTAAGAATTATTTATTATCTTTTCCATTTTAATACTTTCAAATATTTAAAACTTCATTTTCACCCTCTTTTAATTTAATTGTGATGAATTTTAAATGTTTCTACTTTTAAATATTCGCTTATCTTATCTTCATAAAATTAGTTAAATTTAGTTTGTGGTAATCATTAAATTTTAAAGTCACCAAACCTAGCACCTTTATTAATTCTATTAACATTTAGTAAACAAAAACAAGTGAAAGAGAAACTATATTTTTTATTAATATTTGTACTTTTTAAATAACTTATTTGTTTTCAGATCTCCCTCCAAAATCCCTGTCACAAACAAAGCTTTCAAAAAATCTACACATCATACAAATATTAACCTTGCAACCAAAGCAGTTCGCTATAAACAGACAGTGCAGATGTCCTCTGAGAATGAGGGTGCATGTGCTATGCAAATATCTGAAACAGTTCACACTGTGGACCCAGTTCCTGTGCCAACCCAAAAGGATGCCTATGAACAAATAGAACACAGCCTCCAGAATACCCCCGCCTCTTCACCGCTAGAAGGATTTGATATGTCCAAGAAAATGGTTTCTCCAGGCACCTCACCTACTACTAAAGTATGTTGCTAAAAAAGTGCTGTAAAATAATTTTAAAACTTATGATTTCAAGATGGAATTCTAAATTACAATGTTTTAGGATTCATTTTGCTTTAAATTTAAAATGTTGTCTTTTGAGTATAAAGGAATGATGACACATCCAAAATAATAACCTTGTAGATCCAATAAAATGGTTTTAGGTTAAAATTTAATAACGTGAATAGAATAGAATTAAAACAAAACAAATGCAATCTTGTTCTCAAAATTCAATAGTACTCAATTCAATAGTAATAGTGAGTGGTTCTCCCATTTTTAACAGGAAATCATGCAAGTGTTCTGACTGGCCCTCCCATATATCTCCCATTTTCCTATGATTAACAAGAAATTCATGTTGCATATATAATGTTTTATTGCAAAAATTATGAAACTGATGCATTTCAATCAGCATTAGGCTGAAAAATCATAAAATAAAATTGTCTAATTTATTCCCATATACCTACAAAATTATAAACTGGTTTAACATATTTGAGGTATTTATTACAACTATCTTTTATTTCTACTGTCAATTTTGAACTGCCAACTCTTTCTGTAAATTTTTTCTTTTGAGAATATGGGCTGAGAAGGGTAATATATTATTTATTTATTATTTAGAAAAATTATTAAGAAAAATTAGTGGTAGTAATGTTGCATTTTTTTTGTGTGTGTGAATTCGTTATCAGTTCATCATTGCAAAGATAACTTTTTAAAAAATTTTGCCATTGTTTTAAAAATTATTGACTGTATGTATTTGATAATTGATTAAATTTTTAACAGGAAACTGGAGCTATCCCTGCCGAAAGGACGAGGCGTCCATCTAGTAATTCAACTGGAAGTGATGTATTTCGTTTTACTGACATTAGTTCATTTACCCCACCAACAGGTAATATACTATTGAATTCAATATAGCTTAGTTAAATATTTCAAATAAATGTAAAGATATGAAATATAATAAAATAAAGTTAGAATATATTATATATGATATAAAATCATTGCATTTTTTAAATGATGAAATATTTTGCAACAATATCGGCATCCAAATTATGTTTTCTCCCCCCAAAATTATAGTGAATGACTTTATAAAAGAGAAGAGGGTGTTAGATTTGCAAGACATTAACTAAACATGTTTTTGAAATAAGTTCTGACATTGATGGTTGTTATAATGTATTGAGAAAGTATATTTTGATATTCCACTTGTGGATAAACCCCTAAAGCTTTAAAAAAATGTCATATTAAAAGCTCAAAACTCTAGATGTTATCTATATAGTAAATTGTTGTACCCATCTTCAAATTTTATATTACAAATTCTATATAGTAATTTTCTTCAGTATAAAACAAACATTAAAAGACCAGAAATTAGAGAATGAATACAGGTGATTAGATTAAAAAGCTTTTAAAAATATATGTATTATTATCTAATATTGTTAGTCTCAAATCATATAAAATACCCTATTATACCTATACTTCCTTTTGTAAAACTGTAAAAATTTTCATCGAATGAGACTAATAGTATTAATAGTTTATAAAAACTGAACTCTGAAAAACTTAAACAAAAATTCTCTTGTATGAAATGATCATAAATTTTTGCCTTTTGTGATTTTAACCCTTGGCATATGAGCAATATATGCCAAAATAAACCAGATAAATTTGGTATCAAGTTCTGACTTGCTACTGATATTGATAGTAAATATGTGCTCAATGGTTTTTCATATTTAAGTAAAGATGAGGAATGTTCTGTAAACCTATCTCTCTACGAATACTTCATTTTGCGTTTGATAGAACCTTTTGAAAATAAAGCAAGAAATATCACTACAAATAATTTTTTCACTACACTAAAACTGTCCCAAATGTTAAAAACGAAGAACACTAGTTTCACTGGGACGATGAAATGAAATCGGAAAGAAATACCTGAATTGGTGAAAAAAGTAAAGATGCCATTATACAATGCATTGTTACTGGAGCATGATGGTATAAATTTGACAGTTTATCAGGGAAAAACCATCAAAAATGTTTTACTTTTGAGCTTCCTTCATTCCACAGATGATATCAGCTATAATCACTCAAAAAAGCTTCCAGAAAAAATATCATTTTATGACTCAACAAAATTTGATGTCGACATTGCAGACCAAATGGCTCGGAAATATTCTGTGAAGGCAGGATCAAGGAGGTGGCCAGTTCATGTATTCTACAATATACTTGATCTTGCAGGGAATAATTCGTGGATTTTATACAAAGAACTTACTGGTAAAATAGGGGAGAATATCTTCAACAACTCATTGAAGTTTTGCGTAGTGCGTGTATTCACAAAAGAAAATACAAGTTAGATAGATACATAGACAAAAGCAGATACTACTGAAGAATCTGTGCAGATGTGAAAAAGGGTTCATTGCAAAGATTTCCAGTTCGAAACAAAAATGTAGATACTTGTGCTGACTGTAAAATATTGATATAAGTGGAAAGTGTACAAAATATATAAAAAGAAGTTCCCCAAAATGTGTATGATCTGTGTATGAAATCTCAACTGGTAAGAAACTAAATATTTCTTGTCTGAATATCTTATTAACTGTATGCAACACTCCATATTGTAATATCTTATTATTTTTAACACTTATTATAACAATTTAATGTTTAAAATGAATAAATGTCATTGCCAAATAATTACAGTCTACTTTTAGTATAACAATGCAGGTTTTTATTAATTGGGGTCACTTTGAACCACAGCTTGCGGTTTTAGGTATACCAAAACTGCTGCAGTTCTAGTGTTAAATATGACAATTTATTTATTGATTTTAGAAATAAAGACTGTATTAATTATTATTGCTGACATCAATATTATAGATGTATCTTTCATAAATATTTATCACATGGAAGACAAACAAAAAGCACGCAACCTCACAAATACGGGGGGGATCAAGCAAATGAAAAAAAATTCCTGAGCCACCTTGTGCCATCTAGCAGCAAAAACAAGCATCAAATGATGTTTTTTAGCCTACATGGGAAAAAAACGGGATTAGTATTGAAATAAGGTGAAACTCTTCGCCCGCGATTTTCACATGACCAGTAATGGGGGACGAAATTTATACCCCACTCAAATCGTGGGAGTTATACACAGAGGGTTAAAAGGGTTTATTATGCAATTAGATAAAGTTTTAAGTGTGGTTGATTTATGCAAAAAAGAGAGTATTGATTTATAATAGTTATAAGGTTTGTTAATGGTTATATATCCTTTTAAGAATGTTTCTTTTTCTCTCTCTAGTACAATTCACTATTGGAACTCCTCCTACGGGTGGTCGTCTGAGGAGTTTTAGTGGCAGTACCCCACCTCCTGGTTCTGGACGCCAAACTCCTACTGGGTGGCGCCACCAGCAAACACCTCCTCAAAACTTATCGGGTTCTCCTTTAAGGCGATCAGGTAATATTAAAAAGGAAATATGTATGTAATATTTTAACTCATTATTTAACAGTTTTAAATTTTTTTAACTCTTCCACTTGAAAGTTTAATTTATACAATCCCATACTTAGTATATGAACATAATACTTACATTTAGTTCTTATTAATTATGTTCACTTTCAAAGTTTATAAAGAAAGAATAGAATTTTTTAAAAAAATTAATGATCAAATATTTATTTGGCTACATTTGAATATTTAGATTGGTGACAATTTTTATTTAAGCACTGCTGATAATCATCATTATTTTACAGTAGAATTAATAGCATTACAGAATCATTTTTTTTCTTTATTTCTTGCTCTCTATTTTGGTTCATTAGCTGCCCTCCATTATTTAATTTTAAAAGTTTTTTACCATGAAATTTAACTTTTATGAGTTGCTATTGCCGAAAAAAATATTGTGCTACCACGAACAATACTTTTACCTATTTTTAATAATTCATCTTTAGGTCCATTTATCTATTTAAACTGTAAAACCTGTATTATACCATTGAAATAAAAAGATACTTAGACTGGGACCTTTTCCTTTTTAACACTTTTGGATATTCTTTATTCTCATTCAAATAAATACAATAGTATAAATTTCTGAAAGTTAATAAAAGTTCAAAATAATTTTCTTTACATTCTATTCATAAATTTAAAATTGCTGACATACAAGATATTTGTCTTGATTAACATAGATGATTTTATAATCAATACATTTCTGTAATGAAATGAATTTTTTGTGCATGTTAGTTGTGTATAATTTCAATTGGTGCTCTTCAATGAAAGCTGTTTGAAAAGAAATACATTTTCAAATCAGTAAAATTAGTATTGTTAATATAGTAGGCTATCATGTTGTAATATCTTAATTGATCCACTTTGCTAAGTAATTATAAAATTTTATCTAGTGAGATTTAAAATGCTCATTTTAAAGGAACATGAGAACTACCCATAACAAAAAGTAAAGATTTATAGATAGTAAATTTATAAATATATTTTATAATGTGTGGTACATAACTCCAAAATATAAAGTGTTAAATCTTTTCTTGCTCGTTTCTATGTACTTTTATTATATTTCTGGTTTATATTTCTTAAGTGTTAAAACAAAGCTATTTTAGAGAATTTAAAGGTTTTTACATAGAATGTGTTTTTAATTTGCTGTTGAAACTTTTGATAATTACATCTTTAATACAAATTAAACTATGTTTCAATCTTAAAGAGGTTATAAAATTTGACTTCATATGACCAATTACTTTTTATTGAATAATTTTTTTTTTGTAAACTTTCTGTACTGAATCGGGGAGTGTCAATTTGTAAAAACTTGAATTTCACTCATTTATATTTCTTATGTTATTTGATGTTCGTAAAATCTAATGTTTTTTTGCTAGCTTATCTTCACTTTGATCTTTTTAAATTTCTTATGCCTTGAATTTTATTCAAATTATATCTTTCTTTAATAAGCATTATAAGCAATATAAAAATTGAATGGCATTTGCATTTGCATTTGCTTGATTTAGATTTTTTATTTCCCAAAAAGTTATTGAAAATCAATACTTATTTATTGTGCTTTTTTCTTGCTTTTCAAATCGCATATGCTTCTGGTTGAGGGAGGTGAGCTTTTATAATTTTTTATCCTTAAGCAATCCCCAAACTTTATTTTTATTTTTTTTTATCTGTTTTGGGATTAAAAAAAACACTATGGAGCACACCTTTGCATCTTTCATTGTCATGTTTTGCAGCACTATATATTTATATGCATCAGCTTGCTGTCAAGCCATTTTCACTATTTGATTTCCTAATTTTTACTAAAAGGAATGATGAGAGAGAGAGAAAAAACACAATGTGCTTTTATAAATGATGCATATATGTGTGGTATTGTAATTAGTTTAATCCAGTATATTGAGATTTTTTAATAAAGTTAATGAACCTTTGCCTAAAATATGATCATATAACTTATGAGGAATACACTTTTAAAATTTAAAATGTTTTATTTCTCGTGCATTAATTCCTAACATTTGTTCGAAAATTATTTATATTTCATTTTCTATATTAACTGTATTCAAATTAAAATAATCAAAATATATGAATAATATTGCTTTTAATAAAATGTTATTGATAAATCTTTTTTTTATCAATAGTTCAATATAATTTATTTAAATATATAATTTTACTGTCTGAATCATGTCTTGCAAAGCTGTGCTCTTTTTTAAATATTTATTCCTCAGTTGTGAGCATTATTTTATTTTTCTTCTTATTTTCCTTTCATGGCTTTCCTCCCTTCATATTACTCTAGGATCTTCACCACCACAAAATTGTCATGTGCCCAGCCATTCTGTTTCTCCCGTTCCTTGCAGAGAACTCAGGCGCTGCGAACCTTATCTTCGGCAAAATGAGCAGAGAACACACAGGTGCTTAGATTTCAGGAACAATGCAGTAGCACCCCTCAGAGCTGCATTTGGTGCAGGAAGAGCAATGACACTCCCCGAATTCAACTCCAGAGATATATGGCCAAGTATGAATTGGGGGAAAATAAAGCTTTGAAATAAAGTGGGGGGACTAAAATTGGCTCCCATAATTTTTTCCCACTTAAAAAAAATTTGCTTTCTTGTTTGAAATATTCTTTTAGAGTTTTATATTTGCATTTTAGAAATTCAGTTGGATATCTTTTAACGAAATGAAAATATGTGATACAAATTATAGCATTGCTGTTAAATAAGTTCAAAGGTGACTTGTTCAAATTCAAATAGTTCTGAGTATGAAATTAAAACTTACTAAATGGAGAGGTTTCACGTTATTATTCCAGATAATAAACAAATATACAGTTGGTTTGATCTCTGAAATTTATTATTTATTTATTTCATATTAGTTAAAAATTATACTGTATAAATTTGTCTTAGACTTTCCTTGCTGTGAGCTTTTGAAAAGTGTTTTCAAAACATTTTTGAAGTATCAGTGATTTCTATGAAAGACATTGATCTGAAATTAAAAATAATGAAATTGTGTAATAATGTAAAATAAGCATCATTTAAAAAAACAATTGAACAGTCAGTAAGTGTAATTGATTTATTTTCTAATTAAGATTATTTAAATATTTCCACTAGAAACCAAATAACTTGTTTTTTTTTTTTTTTAAATTGATATTGCTATAATTTAGCATTAGTTAAGGCTCATAAAATGCGTGCGTAAATAGGTGCGTCTTATCTTGATTTTTAAAAATTATTTTTTTTATTGTATAATTTATGGTTAAGAATTGCAATTTTTTTTATAGCAAGATGGAAATTTAAGAAACTGAAATCAGATTACAAAGATAAGATTGAACATATTGAACGACTTATAATAACTATTTTTTTTTATTGTCATAGATAGGAATATAATGTTCCATAATGCCCATTGTACACTGTGTATATTTTAAATTATATATAATTTGCATAAAATCATATTCTAAAATTTTACAGAGATTATTTATTTTGGGATAGTATCAAAAGTTGCAACTTCATTATAATTTAATTTCCCTGTTAGAATTTTCTAAAGATTGGTTTTGGTTGATTGACCAAAAAAATTCAGCGATTGACCAATGATTGAAAATGCAATGAAAAGAATATAAAGCTGAATTTTTACTAAAAATAAGCTAATACGATATTCTAGAATTTTAATGAAAGTTACATTTTGTCTGTTTATTTTAATGTTTGATAAATTTTCTGGAAAAAAATCTGAACTGATTTGTTTTGATCTTTGAATTAAAAGTTGATTTTGGGAGCCAAATTTTCAGTTTATTTTATACTATACTTACAGAAAATTGTTTTCAAATTGGCTGTGTAGGAATGTGATCTTGTAAAATTTTCCATTTTTTTTACTAGGAATTCAACCTTTCTTTTAATGTAAAGAAAATGTGGTGACCTCAGAATTTGATTCATGCATGTAATTCAGAACTTCATAGCAATGATGTATTAAGATGTTTTTTCATATATTTGGAATTTTTTTTTTAAAAAAAAGTTTGGAAGTAAAGAAAATTAGAATACACATGAATTTTTTAAAGAAAATTATATTTTTACCTGACTTCTTAATGTAAAAATATTCCGTGTAAAATAAATAATGAACAAAATTGAAAAATTGCTGTATCATTATGTAAAAATGTTTGATGATATAAATCTTTAGTAATTTGTTGACAGTGTTATATGCAAGGCTGGGAAGTGAAGGGTTCATCTTGATTCCATTTAAGATTTCCATGTGTGATAGTTACACTTGCTGTATGTTAAATGGAAGTATTAAGAATGAATTGTTTAATTAAAATAAGGTTTAGATGTTCTCCTCATCACCTATCATATTTATGGTTTACATAGTTTGTTACCAGCATTTATTATTAGAATAATGTTATCTAAACATAGTTAAATTGGATCTTTTTTTCATAGGACCCCTTATTATTGAAAAAATACTTGGTTTGTTTTATTGCATAAATACATGATGTATTTGAAATCCTTTTAAAAAAATTTTTATGTGATGTATCAGATGTGTGTATAACTTTCTGTTGAATGTTTTATGTTTAATAACTGAGTGTACTTGTTTTCTTGTAGGTGGAGTTATTCCTGAAGCAGATGGTTTGAATTATATTCAGCGGTCTGGTAGTTCTGGGAGACTGAGTGAAAATGGCCTTTTAATGGGTCATTTTGCCCTTAGTGGGGGTGGAGGTATGTATAATTACTTCAACTTATATTTGCAAAGTAATATGTTTATGTGCTCATAAAAAATTATACTAATTTAGTAGTAGTAATGTATTCTAGTTTGCATGTATAATTATAACTTTAAATGTGGATGTATTACTCTTGATTAAACATACTTTCAGTTAGGAAAAATGTAATTATACTATTTCATTTTCTCTAAATAAAAGCAGTTTTCAAGTTATTGTGTTAATCATTTTGGTTTAAAAATAGAAAAGGTGCTGTTTTGTTATCATTACTAAACTTACAACTTATTTTCTAAAAAGTTAATTGCAGTTATTAAGGAATACTTATTAATTTCCTTTAAAAAGGTTAAAATTATTGACACGGATGATATTTTTTTTTTTTTTTTTTTTTTTTAATTTATCATCTGTGTCATTTGATAAGTTACTTTTATTTTTTTACATTAGTTATTTCTTGTGTGAAAATATTGAGCAAGTTGAAATATACCAGTAGAGAAAATTTTATGATTGTATACAATTTTTTAAAACGTAATTACGATTTTTCATAATTATAGTCTTCTATGATTTTAAATTAATGTTATCTATATTTCAGCTTCTCAAAGTCCTCCTCTTTTAGCTTATAATGCACAACAGCAGAGGTACCTCTACAACCAGGCAACATGCCAGCATCACTGTTGCTGTGGTACACATGGCTCACCAGGAAGGAACCGTCGGAATTCTTTTGGCGGTGGAATGGGTATAGACTCTTCTCCCACATGTCACCTATATTCTCATGGAAATTCACCATCAAGCCTTGAGGGTCATTTCATTCCTGAATTGCCTGAAGAAACTCTGCTTGAGGTACATTCCAATTACTAATGCAGCTTCAACTCTTCTATTACTTAGAAAAAGACTTATTTTAATGAACTGGATTACAATATGACAGCAGATTGAAAGTGTTCTTAAATTATCTGTTACATTATTTTATTCCTTTGACTCATGTGTTTCTGTCTAAATATATTGCTTTTTTCTTTTGTTTTGCTTTTTATTTTTGGATGGTTTGACATATTTTATGGAAATTTTGCTATTATGAGTAGCTTATTTTTTACTATAAAGTTTTTTAAAAATCGTATTAGTCTATTTATCAAGTTGCTGCTTAAAGTTATGAAAGTCATTTTATTCTATTAATGATCATAGTGATATGAGAATAGCTGGATATTAAAGCTACTTAATTTGTCTCAAAAGCTCTCCTATGGTAAAGAATTAAAATAAAGTATTGTAGTGCCTCAAATTTTTTTAAAAAACTATTTATTTTTAGTAAAGAAGCAATTTCATTATTTTTTAGATCTTTAATAATAAAAATAAACAAATATTGTTCTTTCTCTTCTTGTTATTAAGTTCTCTAATATGTATTTGTTTAAACAAGTGGTCGGCAAACTTATTAGCCAAAGAGCCAAATATGAACATAACAACAATTTTTAAAAAAATTGGGAGCCAAATCTGCTTGTTTAGTAAACTTTTATTGCACTAAATAAGTAGTACACTAAATAAAACTAAATTTCATACTTAATAAATATTTATTAATGTGAACAATGTGCTTGCATCTCCTTGGAAAGTTTGAGTAAGTCAGGTTTGTATGTTGTTGTTTTTAATTTTAGGCATGATTCCAAGTTCTCATCAATAAAACAACTTCTCAGTTTACTCTTGATAACGTTCATGCTTGAAAAAGATTGTTCGCATATATATGTAGATCCGAAAAGAGAAAGAACAACAAGCCAAGCTTTTTCAGCTGATCGTAAGAGTCAGCAATGCTATTCCAAGCGTTGAAAATAATCATGTCTTCCTTCTCCATGTCATTCAAAGCAGACCATTTGTGTTGTGAACTAAGATCACATTTTTTTTTTTCTTCAATATTTCCAGTTCAAGACGAAGACGTTTTGAATTTAGAGAGCCATATCTCCTTGTTTTTTTTTTAAATCTAGCAATTGTATTTCAAAGCTACCAATGTCAATTTCAAAAGGAGAAAATTTCAACTTGGCTAACGTAGCGTTAAGAGGATTTTTGACTACTCTATTTTTGTCTACTAACAAATACTCTAAGTTGCTCTGCTGTTTTTAAATTCCTGAAACCTGATGAGAAATGCTTCCCTCATATTTAAAATTATTGTTTTGAAATGGTGTTTATTAATAGAGAAATTATTTTCTTGGTGATGCTTCAGCAGGCTCGGAAAGTGAAACAATGTTCCCCTTTCAAAATCCTGAGCAAAAATGGATAATTTGTTTTCGAATGTTATTACTTCTTCTAATATCGAAAAAAATTAAGTTTCCTTTCCCTTGTATACGATTAAGCTAATTTAGATGAGACATAACGTCTACCATGAAATAAAAGTTTTGGATCCACTGATCATCTGTTAGTTCTGGATAGTGAACGCCATTCTCAAGAAGAAATGCTTTAATTTTCGAAAAAAGGGACTCAAAATGTTTTAAAAGGTTCCCTCTTGATAACCAATGTACCTTGTTATGAAGCAGAAGATCAACATACTCACTCTCCATTTCAAATAAAAATTCTTTGAATTGGCCATGATTAAGAGCTTTAGCTAAAATGGAGTTGATAATGGTAATTACTAATTCCATAACTTTACAAATTTCATCCGGAAATGTTTGCGCACAAAGCACTTCTCGGTGAATGATACAATGTTAAACAAGTATCTCGTGATTTATTTTTTCTTTCAAAATAGCAGCAAACCCTTTTCTTACGCTGGTCATACTTTTGGCCCCATCTGTTGAAATCGACACAATTTTATCGAGGGGAATATGATGTTTATCCATACACTCAATTACAGCTTTTGTGATATCTTCATACGTCTGACCTTTGAGTGGCAATAATCCTAAAAGTTCTTCTTCACGGCCTGAATGAGACATAAATCTTACAAAAAGTAAAACTTGCGCTGTATCATTTATGTTACAAGACTCATCAACTGTTTTTGACAAAGTCGAAACCAATTTCAGATCTTCAATATGCTGAGTGGTTATATTCGAACACATTTTAATTGTTCTATCTTTAACGGTTTTGGCAGACAATGGTAACTCTTTAATTCTTTTCAGAATATCTGCTTTGTTCTTAAAATCCTGAAATAGCTCTTTGGATGCATTTATAAAACAATTTTTTATGTATTCGCCATTTGTGTACGGTTTCCCTCTCTTAAGCAATCTCTTGGCTAAAAACAAAACTTGCCATATTAATATTGCTGGAAGATTGCATCCAGTTATTAAACACAGAAGTTGACGACTCTTGACTCTTCTGAAGTTCCTCAACTGCTTTCTTCCTTGCATCACCGGTAGGATATTAAGTGCTAAATGATGCGTGCTTTCTTGTAAAGTGTCTCTCTAAATTTGACCTCTTGTTATGCGCGAATTTCTCCTTACAAATAAGACATGTCGGAAGTCCATTTAAGTTTTGAATAAATGCAAAATTCTTGGCAACTCAACTTTAAATTTGCAGTTTTCATCTTCCGTTTTTCTTTGCTTTTTTTTGGTAGCCATGTTAATTGGGGTGCCTATAAAAATATTCCAAATATATTTTTTCTAAAGCCACCAGTACAAAATTATTATCATTATTAAATTGAT
>BMAV01016640.1:231151-260101 GCA_019973955.1 Trichonephila inaurata madagascariensis | reverse complement strand
ATTACCTATCTATCTTTTAACTTAAACAAAAAAATTATACATGTTCTTGATTTATAAAAGAATTTTAATTTACCAAAATAAGATGTAATTTTTTCTTACCAAGTTTTTTTTAAATGAAAATATTATTGCGCCTTTCGTGGATATTTGTGCCAGAGCCACACTTTGCCGACCACTGGTTTAAACTGTTAAAGGTGATCAAAGGTCGAAAAACAATTATTGGCACTTAAACTTCAATATCAACCCAGGTGTTAACATTGTCATCTGGTTGCTATTACCGGCCACATTATATGATTAAGATTGCTTGGAATTTTGTATACATTTTCTCTATGGAAATTACAACCAATTAATGTGCTTACCTCCACATTGCTAAATATTTTTATCTTACAATTACATTTTGTGTAACATTACAGATCTTTAAATTCAATATACATGACAATTAATCTGTAACTCCTTTTACCAGCTAACTCAGTTCTCTTTCCCAATTTTAATTCTTATAAATTATCATTTTTTTTAAATGGTATTTTATCTGTTGTGGAAACCAAACTTTAGCTTTCTTGATTATTAAAACTCCAAATGAGACTTATGGTAAAAAAAAAAAAAAATTTAGGATGAAATCAGTATAATCTCTGCTGTTAAAAATGAATTATTATTATTATTTTTGAAGAAAAATTGCCATTTTCATATGTTTTTAAGCTAAATAAATATTTTTAAGAATTTTTAACTTATGCATAAAAAAACAATTATAGATCCATGCACATATGAATATCAACATGTTTTTATTTTGGCCATGTTCACTTCTCAGGGGGAAAAATAGTCATTATTTCATTCAAACTATTAACTATTGAACTTCAAGTATTCAAAATTAACATAATCTTTTTTTTTTCCCCCAGCCTGAGCATAATGACACTTTGGCTAAGCTGAACTTTGTTTCGGCTTTAGTAAAGTGTATATTGGAACTAGCCAAGACAAGAAGTTCTCCACTGTCATCTGCATTATCCAGTTCTATCTCACCTAATGATGTAAGAAATTGTTTTTCGTTCTTTAATTATAAATTAAGTACAAAGTTGCCATCTAAATGGTTATTATATTAGTAAAAAGAAAAGTAATATGTATATATCTCAGTGTATTTATTTTCATTTGTGTTAAACACAAAGCACATATTTTATTAAACAGTAATAATTAAACTTTTAATGCACATGTGGTGTAACACATTTTCATTGAATCATGTAATTACTGTGATCTCGTATAAAGATAATCATAGTTTTCAGGTTAAAGTGTTTGCCTTAGAAATTTTGACTCTGATTTATTAGTATCTTACTCTCCATTTCAATAAGGCTCTTTAAATTTTTTGAAATCTATATCAATAAGCCCCTCTTTCTTTTTCTGGAAAAACTCTTAATGTACAGTGTGTTCCTGCAAAGTGATGGAACGCATTATGCATACTAGAATTATAAAATTCCTGATAAAAAAAAGGTGATAATTTTTTATCAGACAGCGTACAGAAAACAGCACTCTACAGAGGATCAGTTATTTTATTTTTGTCAATCAGTAATAGACGGTTTTCAAAAGCGATTGCCAGAGAAGACTACTGCTGTCTTCCTTGATATGTTCTCTGCCTTTGATAGAGTGTAGAGACAGAAACTCATGACATCAACATGGTATTGGAGGAAAAGCTCTTATTTGGATTCATGACTTCCTAAGGAGCAAGAAAGTCAGGGTGCTATTTTATGGATGTTTATCTAAAAGCAGAAAAAAATCCCTACAGGCATTCCTCAAGGATCAGTATTAACCCCTGCCTTTTTCTGCTTGATGTAAATGATATCCATCCCAGCATCAATAATGACACTAAGGTTGTCTGCAGACGATATTGCAATTTGGCTCTCTGGCATGGTAGTAGATATCTCAGTGACAAAGCTACAACACTCCTTAAATGGCATTCTAAAGTGAACACAGAGTATAAAATTAAAGATCAATGTCAAAAAGACAACTGTCTGTGTCTTCTTCACAACAGATAGATAACACAGATCCCTGATGGATCCAAAGTTATATATTGAGAGTAAAATCAAAGAGAGGACAACAGAGGACCCCTAAATATCTAGGAATCATCCTAGATGCTGAACTAAGATTTACTGAGCACATTAAGACCTGTGCAGGCAAGGCTTTAAAAATATTAAAAGATAATTAAAAGCCTTTGCGCTACAGACTGGGGAACCAGTCCCAATACCCTTAAGACCGGTTATGGAATATGCCTCTCCATCTGAGCACATGCATCTAAGACTACACGAAAACTAGGTAGTGTTCAGGCAAGAGCTACAAAAGTCATTGTTGGCGCAGTGTCCTCTGCTAACAACTTAAAGGTCGTAAAAGAATGTGGCCTTGATAGCCTTGAAAAAAGATGTAACTTGACCAAATTCACAAACAGGGCTAGAAGTCGTATACCAGAACATATTACCTAGAAGAACCTTTGATAGTAAAATTAGAATACCCCTTGGCCTTGAACACAACAAATTTTCTATCTATCAGGAACCTCTTTTTTTTCTGCTAGACTTCCCTAAGAATGCCACAATTGTAACAAGTCTATTAGAGCCATGTACCAAGAGGAAGCCTACTAGTGCCATCAAGACTATTTATAAATATCCAAAAGATGATTTTGTGTTTACCTATACACAGAGGGTTTTTCTGATGCAACATTGTTGAATGGAGGCTCGGAGGTATTTAGGACCACTCCACGTAATGCAACCTATCAACGAGTAATCGCTGCTGGTGCCATTGTCTCTTGTTTCACTTGTGAACTTCGGGTGTTAATTGAGGCTAAAGGTATCATCATTTTTTGTGACTCAAAAAGTAGCCCTCCAGGCAATTCAAAATGGAAGTTCATGGATTACTGAAGAGATTTACTTTCGCCTGTTTAGATTACAAGAGTTAAATAAAGTCTGCTTTTTCCAATTGTTACTTGTACATGTTAACATTATAGGCAATGACAATACGGATAAACTGGTGAAAGAAGCTAAAAATCTTAATAATGACGACAACTTTGTCAACGTTACCTTATTAGATGAAAATTTCAAATTGAGAGAGAAATTAATTCTTGTAAAATATCAAATCTGTAATATAAATGGAGACCATCTTATAACAAAGTCTATTGCTTGGCTAAGAACAGGTCATCACAGAGGAATGAAGATTGATATAGGGATGGTAGAAGAACTTATAGGAATTGTGATAACTGTTTAGATACAGAGCTCACATCTGCTTATATTTTTGACTGTCCAGCTATTCTTGCTGCCCTATAAATCATCTGGTCCCTTTGGTCTCATCATGGATACGACATCGTCATCATCAAAAAATCTTAATGTTAAAAGAGGGCTATAATAATAATAAAAAGATTAAAGGTGAATTTCTATTTCAGAATATTCCTGTAAAATATAAATTATACATCTATCTAACCCCAGTTGAAATCGATATGTCTAAAAAAGTTTTTCTTAAGAGGAAGCTTGAAATTTTTATCTAAATTTGTAAGTTTAGTTATTTAAGTGAGGGAAAATTATGAAATAAAGCTTGCATCTAAAAGTATATTTTGAAGAAAAAAGATTGTGTTTAACTTTTTTTAATAGGATGGTTATTAATGTCTGAATATTATTAGTAATCTAAAAAAATATTTATATTTAAAATAATTTTTTATCGTATTTTCGTCTTACTTATTATTTGTTCAATTAAACATAATTGATTTAATACTACTTTTTGGGGGAATTCTTATAAAAATTTATCTTTATTAATGTTTTTGAATTCTTAACATAATTTTTAATTTTGCATAAATAAAAAACTAGTAATTATAAAATAATGTATATAAAAATATTTCTCTCAATACTAACAGCATGTTTTTGACATCTGTTCTAAAATCATCTTATTTGAATGAACAAATTTTTATCTATGATGTATGCTGCATCATAAACTATAAACCTTTTTTTTTCCATTTACAAATTTTTTATGTACAATAGAAATGGAAATTTCATGCTTTAATTGTTAAAAAATATTTTCATCTTTCTAAGAACAGTATTTCAAATATTTGGAAATAAAATATTATAGTTTTGGTTACCTATCTGTGTGTGTGTTTGAATTATCTTATTATGATAGCTAAATGTATTTCTGAAAGATTCTGATTTTTAGTAAGAAATGTTTGAAATATATTCCTCTTTTAAAATTTTTATTAATTATGTATGCTTCTTTTCTTTGATAAGTAGAAAATATTTCTTTCTATTGGTAAAGAATTTAATATATATATATATATACACTATAGCCCCCCCCCCCAAAAAAAAACATAATAGATTCTTTCCATGTTATGTGAGTACTTAGATTATACAAATATTTGACTAAACACAGCATAATTTATACTTTGTATGTATTCATGATAACAGATATGCACATCTAGACTAAATCAGGTTTAATTCTTGAGATTTATTTTCCTAGAACTTTTTTTTCTCAAATTTAAGTTGAATTATATAAATCAATGAATGTAAAAGCTTTCTGACATATTTAATAGGCATCAAAACTAGACACAAACTGAGACAATCTCTAAAAATGGGGTTTTCCTGAAATTTTAGAAGCACAATGACATGTAGTGTTATCAGCCAAGCATTATATTAATTATTGGAGCTAAAATGTAATAAAATTGCAACATCTGTCTCATTCTTTTACCATGTTATACGAGCCTCTTTTTACATGTTATAGGAATACAATCACAATTTTTTCTACCCTTTTATTCAAATCCATCTTTTATTAATGTGTGGACCTGTGTTATTGGGGGAGGGGGAGGCTACTGTATTGAGGTTTGTGGAAAATTGTATGAAATTAAAACTAAGCTATTTAAAAAATTGTTTTCTTTAAACTAAAAAATGCAATTTTTAATTTTTTTACAAACATTTCCTTTTTTTTTAATGTAATGATAAAAGACTAAATTTTCTAGTAATATTGGTATGATATTTGTGTTCTTATAATTTGCTTTATTGCAATATGGAGATATTGCATAGATATGTATCACTGTATTACCCTTTCATCTGTATTTTATTATGTTTTAAACTATTTTCCCACCTTCATTTTTAGAGTTCAGACCAGACGATGAGTGAAGGCTGTCGCAAGGCAGTGCAGCTGCTTCTGTACATGAAAGCCCTGCAGCTGATTTCCTCTGCATTTCAGCTGTCCCAGCAGAAAATTAGAAATGGACAGTTGCAGCCTTCCACAAATGTTAAAAATGGTAATTTCTTTTTTTCTTTTGAGTTACTTTATGCCTAGTGTACCATATAAAGTATGGAAGAATTATGTCTTCCTTCTTTCCATTCAACTGTCCATATGGGGAACATAAATTTTTAACATTTGTTATTTAAATAATATTCAGTATCTTCAGTTAACTTCTTAAGTTGGTTCACCCATGTAACGGCCTGTTTTTTAAGCATTTTTAGGGAATTTTTTTTGACAACCAGTAAAAAGATAGAACTTTTAAGTTTTTTTATCATTTATTTATATGTATTTTAAGACTATGTATATAAATGTTTAGCCAAAAGTGTCCAATAAAATGTGAGTTATAGCGCTCTGAACACACCCGCCCCGAAAAAATGGACGCTCCACTTCCTCCATGATTCCGGCTGATTGGCTTAACTGAAATAAAAAAATTAATGGGGCATTTTAATCAATAAGCTGAAATGCACAGAATGCACTATACTCAACAGAAAATATCAAAAATTGGATTTTTGGTAGACCTCTGAAGTAAAAGTTTCGAATTTCATGGTTTTTTGTGTGTGTGTGTGTGTGTGTTGTTTTTTATGTTTTTATTATAAAAAAACAGAAATATTTTGAATTTTGGAATGATTGTAGTCCATTTCGTGTGTATACATGTGCTGAGTCTTGAGTCTAACCTATAAATTTGAAGTCATTTGGTCAAACCATTCTTGAAATAAGATGGAGGAAAGTTTGAAAAACGCGTTTAAAGTTTCAAGTCTGATTAAAACAATGAAAATCTTAACTTACCCTCAATCAGCAATGCTCTTTGAAGCTAAACCATGACTGAAACAAGTTCGATGAAATATTCAATAAGTATAGTCCTTTTAAACCTTTACAAACTTGTCTATGCTTGTATGAACATATATTTCCATAGAAGGGTCAATGATATCAAGCAAACTGTACACAATAGGCCCAGCCTTTTATTGCCAACTCAGCACTCCGAACAGCTGCTGATCTAACACCTGCTTTTTTATAATGACTTCGAATTTTAAAAAATCACTTTTCCACTGTATTCTAGACATGTCAAGGAAGCAATTTATGAAAGAAAAAAAAATTTTTTAATTTTTTTTTTAACCCATTGGGTATAATCTTCAAGTTAAGTTAAAATCTTTAATTTTAAAGTTCGAATTTTAAAGTAGATCATTGAATTTCTTTAATGTAAAAAAAGAAGAAAAAATGTGGCTAAAGCAATTTGTAAAAAATTTTCTTTTTTTAGTTTTACTTTAATTTTTACTGTATATTGAATTACAATTAGTTAATTTATTTGTATATATTAACGCAAATTCCAAAAGCTTTACAAATATTTTTATTTTCTTTAAAGTATTTCATGATTGGTTGTAACCTGAAATATACATTAATCATTTAGAAAAAGCAAATTTTCTTGCATCATCGTTTATATATGTATCGAAACTATTTGAGTGTTGTGAATACTTTTTTAAGATTTGTGCTTGTATGTAAAGAATTACATGAAACTTTTTATAAAAGTTATAGATCAAAAGGGATTAAATGTTACATTTGTGGCCTGTGTGTTTGGTATTGCACATTCAAAAACAATGAATAATATTTTATAAAATATAAATTTAAATAAATCCTCACAACAAAATAAAAAGACATTAAAAAAAAATTTTAATTAGTGCTAATAGTTATTATTTCCTTGTGTAAAAAAAATTTTTTACATGTATTTAATAAGCAAATGGGGTGGGGGGAATATATTTTATGTTAAATATGTTTGTATAACTTATGAAATTTCTGTTTCAGTCTTGCATATGATGAAAGAGAATTACCATTTTTGTTTGAGTATGTGTAAAAGTTTAAATACTCCAGGACTTCTGCAATCAGTAGGAGTTGATCCTGCTGCATCAGGTCTTACTGCAGATAAAATCCTCTACAAATACGCTATTCAAATGGTGAGTCATTTATATGTTCAAATAAAATTTCAAAAAATTGATACGACGGTTGGCAATGCAATAGAAAACTGTATAAGAAACAAAGTTAAGAATGATACAAAATGAATGATACGTGAAAATCAAAGTTTCACATTGATATTCATAGAAATTTTATTTATAGAATTAATATAGAAAAAATTTGAAATTTAGTTGTAGAAACTGAAATACTGTTGTATTTTATTCACATACATGATATAGCATCTCAATTCAGAAAAGAGAGAAAAAAAGATTCTTTTTACAATCTATATAATGAATTGTAAAATAACAATCATAAGTCTTATGTTTCAAGGAAAGCATCTTAGTTGATAGGATCATCTTAAGATAAAATAATTTTAGCTGTTTGTGTGACTATTTTATGGAAATGTGTAGTAAAATAAGTAAACTAGAAGAATTTTTACTTTCTCTGATATTATTTTTTATGTTTTACTATATTGTTTTTGATTAATTCAGAACTTATTTACTGTATGTCTTACACTTCACTTATAAGTGTGAGATATACAGTAATACATTGACTTACGCGAATCCGAAATTACGCACTTTTCATATCCCTCGATTCGTCTTTTGTTTGAGGGGAGGAAGATTGGAAATTGGTAATGTGATTGAAGTTGTCGATTTTGCCAGACAAATAAATTTAGAACTGGATAATGATGACCATTCAAGAACTGCTGGATTCCCACAATCAAGAGCTGATAATGGATGAGCTAATGGAAGTGCATGAGCAAGAACAAGACATTGAAGAACTTGAGTCTTTACACCCAGTTCAATCAGAAGATTGAATGATCGAAGGCCTCAATTTAATTGCAAAAGAGTTATAAATTTTTGAAAATATTGATTCCAATAGTGGGCCCCCCCCCCCCACACACACACATGCACAAACAAATGCTTAGCTGGCTACAAGGAAATTTTGTGGGAGAAAAAAAAATCTTTGATATTACTTTTTTAGATTTTATGAAATCTTCTGCATCAAAATAACTTAGGCTTGTGATTTTGTATTTGGGTATCAAAGATTTTAATTAACTTTTTTTTTTTCCTGAGTTTTTTTTTTTCCATCTCTGGCACAAATTAAAAATAATTTTTATGCAAAATCATACCCTGACTTGTGCAATTATCACTTATCGCATAAGTTCAAAGTTATTACTGTATGTAATCATTTGACTCACGCTGTATATGATATTTTGAAAGTAATTTAGAAATATATTCTTTTTATAAATGAAGAAACCTTTTACACAAAAAGGTTTCTTCAAATAAAATTGTTTTTCGTTATAAATTGTTTATTTGAAATCTTTTATTTGTTAGCATATATTTTTTAAAAAGTAGTAGTAAAATTATGTTCTTTTTGTACCTTAAGAAATATTTCCTCATTTTATTGTTTTTGATTTGAATATATTGTCTTATTTCAGACAAAATGACATTATCAAAACATTTTCTTTTGCAGGGAATGAAATTTTAAATTAATTCATTTTTGCAGTTTTAAACATATATATATGTATATATATCTCAAAAGAATTTTTATTAACTTTGAATGAATTATTTTTGTTTCCAATAATGTCGGTCAGCTGCTAGGCAAGAGATTATCATTAGTTCTTATTGTGCTGTAAGGAATGAAATTTTAGATTCATTTCTTTTATAATTTTTAAAGTATTCTCTTAATTAAATGAAGAAACCTTTTTATAACAGTTTATTTGAAATCTTTTTATTTGTTTGTTTTAGCTCATGCTTTCTTAATAGTAAAGTGAAATTCTCAATTCTTTTTTCCTCTTTAATGTATTTTATTGGAATGTATCATCTTTTTTCAGACAAATTGGCATTTTATCAAAACACTTTCTTTTATAAGGAATGAAATTTGAAATTAATTTCTTTCACAATTTAAAAAAGAATTTTTTTTCAAAAGAATATTTATTATTTTGGCATAATGTTTAAATTATTTTTTTCTCCTGCAGTGCCAGTCAGCTGCTATGCAAGAGCTATTTGGTGATGCAAATGAGGTAATTTGAATAATTCCCCCTTTTCTTTAATTAAATTTTTGAATTTTATTCTTACTAATAATTTATTGGTACTATGTGCCATCATTTAATTATTTAGTAAAAAAAATATTATGTTAAGATAAAATGTTTAGAATTTAAAGTAAAGCCAATGTAATTATAATGCTTTTTCCCTCAACATGAAGAACGAAAAAAACAAGCAAACCAATCATTAAATCTTCATTTGTTCTTATATCCACAAAAACATCGACACCACAGGAGGCTAGTTTTAATTTTATTTAAGACATTACAAGAAGAATTTCACCATTGAAACACAAAGATGATAAAAAAAAAGATATTTCTAATGATAGCAATATTGCATTCTTTTACAAAGATGCATAAATAACAAATAATATCTTTTGACGTGAAACATATTATTTTGCCTTACTTTTATGTTCATGGATTAGTGACATGTCCCCCCCCTTTTCAAATGATACTTGAACAACATGTTCTATTTTTTCCCCATAGATATAATATATTTTTACACATAATTGGCAACATATCAATTTTGTAAAAACAAAATTGGGTTTATAAATTTAATACACACATCTGTTCTATTGAATGTTGAAATTTTTTATGAGCTATATAAACTCAAGAACTCTTAATTCTTAAACATGAATCAACAGACACAAAAAATTGCATGAAACTGAAAATTTTAAAATTATCTCTACTAAATTCATATTGCACCTCTTTTTATTTTCAAAATGCTCAGCATTTAAGTTTTTTAAATTGGGAATTTTAAAATGTTTTAAAATGATATATATCTTTGTGTGCAATGAATTTTTTCCTGCTCATTCTTTTTAGAGTTTTCATCAGTATGAAACTGCTCAAATCTTGCTTCACAGTCTTGGGCAACAAGTGAATGATCTTGGGGATAAGGAACTGCTTCACAAATGTAAATATTTCACCTAAATCTATTAATTTTATTTTTCATTATACCAGTTTGTGTATAAGATTTTGTGTTGTATGATGGTGTGCTCCTTTGAATTTGATTCAAACATTAATTTAAATAGTACAAAAAATATCTCACATATGTAGTAGTATACAAAATAGAAAAACAATAGTCCTTGTATTTGTAGCAAACGTTTTTTTTTTTTAAATCACAATTGAATTCATTTGTTGAATATGAGAAAAGTAATACACCATTTTTTTCTTCTATGTAATAATATATATTTGTAATTCAGCTTTATGTTTTAAGAATAGAATTGATGTATCAGTTAAGTTGCATTATTGATTTATTGGTAGTGAGATAGTGGTGTTACATTTCATCTCTCACTCAAAAAGCTCACTTTTATTATAAAAAATCACTTTAAATCTTTTCTTGAACAATTAAAATTAAAAATATAAAAAGATGCTTTAAAAAAAAACATTCATAATTTAAATCAGTAATTTTCAAGCATCTGCATTATATTCTAAGACTTAGTTTTACTTTGTGTTTAAAGGTGTTATAAAACATTGAGATGACATTCTGAATTTTAATCATTTAGATGAAAATTCATATTTTAAATAGTTCCAATCATAATACTTTTTGATGATGATAAAAATACTAAATTTTATTATTTATTTTAATACGATAGAGTTCCGAAAACTCGACCTAATGTGAACCGAAGGGTAGCTGTTAAAATACTGGGTTATCAAGAATGGGATTAAAAAAGAATATAAGTATGAGTGGGTTTCCTCTGCAAATAAACTGGCCAAATACCCTTAAAATAAGAAAAAGTATGTATTTTTTGAAGATATAACACAATTTATTTGATCAGACACACCTCAGAAAATTACTGTATAAAGGCATAAAGCTGTCTATAATGAAAATTAATTGCTAACTTTGAAAAAGCTAGGCACTTTTTTTAAAACAGGTCTGCATGGATTTTTTTTTTACCTGCTAGGGTGTGGCCAAGTTATCGGGACTGCTAAGTTATCAAATGCCAATTTTTTGGAACTCTACTGTATTTCTTGAAAGTATACTATATTTGCAACACAACTTAATAGAATTACATATTTTGTATTATCCTGAACTATGCAAGCATATTCATAATTATTTTCCTTTTCTCTTTAGATCTAGTTGCTGTAGAGAAAAGACTCATGATTCTTTCTGGCAACTCTTCCGGTTATGCTTACCATACGACCTGAAGAAGGAAATGAACTTATTTTTCCAAAAAGCTGTGGGAAAAGTTCTCCAAATACTCGATTATATTCCCCATTTTTTTAAATAAAAAACAACAATAATAATCAATAAACAAACACACAAAATTAAAAGAAAGAAATAGATTTTAGTGTTGATACATAGGAATTATGTACTCCTGATACTCTCCATATACTTTGAATCTTTGAACCACAATTTCTAATCTGAGCTGCTATTTGAAATGCAATACACTTTTTTTTTTTGGAAAAAATAAGATTACTTTATTTTAGAAATTTTTTTAAAAAATTGAATTGCTTGCATTTTTTTTAATAACATGCTTGTCTTGCTTAGAAATTTCTTATAGAATGTACATTTTGTGCCCCACTAAAGCAAGTTGTAATTTGCTGGAAAAGTGTTCCTTACAAAGGAGAATTGGGGACATATTTAGTGCATGTTCTGAAGCTGTATGAGATGAACTTATTGAAGTCTAGTCTTCAGATCAGGTCTTGTGTGTTTAAATATTGTATTTTTGTATGAATCTTTTTTTTTTTAATTTTGAAAAATTGTAAAAAAATTTTTTTATCTCAATTCACCTAGTTTTTTCTGATAGCATGGAGTGACAAAACTTGATATTTGATAAATATTATTTAACAAAAAATTAAGAGTCCTAATGCCTTTCAGGTAATTTTACTTTATAATTGCATATATTTCCTATCAAGTTAAAAGGTTTTTTAAAAGTAATACTATGTGAGTACTGTTGTATAATAAATTTTTTCTCACCATGAAAGATATAAAATTCTGAGGTATCAAATTCTTTAAAAGTTATATTGTACTTTTTAACATTTTGAAGATAAATTTTCAAACAATTATGATGATTGTTATATCATGAAGCAGAAATTTGTTCTGTAAAATATGTTTTAAAGTTTTATATTTTAGATAATTTTCATGTTTTACTAAAGAATATTTATTTTATTTTGATCTAGCATATCAGATTAAAGGAACTCAAGTTTTGTTATTCAATGCTATAGCTGTGTTTGATTTTTAATCAAGTGTCAGATGTATATTGTATTTTTCAAGCTATTTTTAACATAAACATCATCATTGATTAATTTTGTTTCTGAAAATTTTAATGATCTCTGTTTTTGTGAAATGTTGAACAAAATAACTCTACGCTTTAAATTCAGATGGTTATTACTATTCTTAATATTTAACATTAAAATAAAAACCAAAGAAATATTTTATTCTTTTTTAATGAAACTTTTGCTTTTATTCTCTGGTATATAGTTAGTATGAAAGCAAATAATGTACATAAATATATACCTTTTGAAAAACTTAACTGCTAAAGCATTCATTTAAAAGAACTTTGACAATTTCATGTTATGAAAAATACTGCAATGTATTGGCTGAATGTGAACTCTTGTCTATCATTCCTCAATGATTTGTTCTGTACATAGTTATTTATTTGAATGACAGTAAGAAAAATTATTTATTTTTGGTATGCTGTGATGAATGCTAGTGTATGATCATAGGTGTGAGATTATTTTTTTTCTCAGTTCATTCTCATAGTTAAATACAAAAACCTCGCTTTTGACCCCTTTTGAATTGACTATAAGGAATAAAATGTAATTATATGGTTGTATTTAGATAGTGTATTGCCACTTTGTTATCGATTTTGTGATGTAGTTTTATTGATTCAAAATGTATTCAACTGCTTGTTTTGAATATATATATAGTCAAATGTGTTCTTAATGTTATTTAGCTTAATGTTTCACATCATGGATACAGTGATAACCATAATTTTCATGGAATATTGTATTTGCTTTTTCTGAAGTCAATTGTTCATTGCATTGGTAGATATACTTGTATTTGTCATTTGAGTAGACATATTTTTATATGTATTTGAAATATACAATGAAGTGCTTCCTCAAGTTTGGAATGTTAATTCTCAGTACCAGTAATAATGTTTTCAAATGTTCATTTTAATAGAATATTTTATTTCAAGACTTTTATTTTTATTTTTTTGTATATAGGATTGAAAAGAAAAATTGAGAGGGCTACAAGATCTTATTAGTAAAATTTTCATTTGAGAGTATTTTACATTCTTAAAATGCCTAGTGTCCTGCTATATGTATGTATGTATAAATATACAAACATATATATAGTTGCATGTCTACTTTTTAACCACAATTAAAGTTGATTTTTTAAAACTCAACATGATTAATTTATTTCAATGTCACATAACAAACAAAAAAAAAGTAATAAAATGGAGTAAAATATTTTTTAAAAAAGAATTTTATATATTATTTAGGAATGGCATTTATCTAAGATTTTTAAAAAATATTTGTATGGAATGATTAAAAGTAATTGTAAATTTTTTCTGTATCAAAAATTAATTTTTATTTTGGCAGTGTAACAATGAAGAATTCACTTTACCTGTGGTTGAATTGTACCTCATAATACTCTTTCTTCTGGGCCAAGCAATCAGGAACGCCCCTTACTTTTGGAAAGCTTTCCTATACTGCAGCAATGTAATTTTTAATATGAATCATGGAGAGTGTTTTTTTTCTGTAGTCAAATGCCTAAGCTTGACTCTTGTAAATATTATAATGAATGTACATATGTGATCATTTCTATGAGGCATTAAGAAATTCACAGGCAAAGATAGCAATAAAAGTAATGTTTAATAAAATGTTTTGAGACTGCCAAAAAGAAAAGGTAGTTACTTTTTCCCTCTTTTTGGTATCACACTCTATTTATAAAAAAAAAATGACTTTGCCAACAAAAAGTCTTTTTTTTTTATTGATAAATATTAGATCAGAAAAAGTTTAGATGGAATTAATTTTATGGGTTTATACTTTTATATGAAGAGATGATTCGAATTGAAAAGTGTTCTTGACTGCTTCAGTCTTCATGCAAGATTTAATTTTTAGAAGATATTTAACCAATAAATAGGCTTGGGTTTTTATTTTGACTTTACTAAGATTTGAATAGAACATTTTCTTCCTCTATATTAAAATTAAAGTTGACTTCTTTTGGATTTAAGTTCTGCATATAAGTATATTTTTTTCTTCTAAAAAAACCAGACTGTTGAGCTTTTCAGTCAGTTGCAAATATCACTTGTCTGGTCAAAAATAGTTTAGATCAAATTCAAATGTTGTTAAATTGTGATATTTTTTGGATTTTTCCAAATTAAAACTTTATAATTTTTCCACAAGCTCGAGATTAATTTAGTATGTGTTGTTTAAATCCAACATCTAACTAATTTCATTTGAAAATATGGAAATTTCAATTATGTGTGTATTG
Organism: Trichonephila inaurata madagascariensis; assembly: GCA_019973955.1. Taxonomy (NCBI): domain Eukaryota; kingdom Metazoa; phylum Arthropoda; class Arachnida; order Araneae; family Nephilidae; genus Trichonephila; species Trichonephila inaurata. The sequence goes on along the minus strand of BMAV01016640.1, from coordinate 245,438 downwards.
TAGCATCAACTGTATAAATTAGAAAAAATAAATAACTTGCATAAATTATTTTTATATTGCTTTAAAAATGCTAATTTTTTACATTTAATTTCCAGTTCAATTTCAAGCACTTAAGGACATGTATCTTCGTACATGTAAACAAAGAAAATATATAATATATAAAAAAAATATTTTTAAAAGATCAAAAATTTAGTTTTAGTGCAGTTAAACCTTTTTATGTAAAATTAAAAGATATTTTTAGTGTAATATCCCATCAGTATCTGTTTCATGTATTTTTTAGTTATAATAAAATTTTCATATGAAAATTACTGCATTTTTTAAGATATGTATTCCAGTTTTTGAATAACATCATTCCTTTAAAGAAGCAATATTTAGCTATTTTCTAGTGAAGCCTAAATTCACTTTTGTCTCTCCCCTTGTTATAAAGTCTGATAAATATGATTTGTGTAACAATTATTGAAGTCAATAAATATTGAAATATATTTACTTGTATTTGTAAATATCTTCTAGCATGTATAGAAAAAAAAATACAAAATATTAGTAAGGAACTTATCAAAAGAATTATTTACAATATTAAAAAACTTAAAAGTACAATGTCTTGTGTAATTTTCAAGTTTTATCACTGTAATAGCACTTATTTTATTGCACCCCATCATGAAAAAAGAATATGTGTAAACTTGAAAATGAAAGGAAAAGGAAGAAATCATTGTATTTTGTTATTGCAAACATTCATTTTCGGTTTTTAAGTGTGATATTACTTGTATTTCATCCTCATTCTTTTTTTGTTTTTTCCCCTTTTTATTGTTATTGTGTTATCACCCCAAAATGCATATTGTGTAACTTAAAAGTCGTGAGTCTTTTGCATGCTGATGTGCGTGAAATGTAATTTTAATTCTGTATAAGTGAATTGTACATATTTTTACTGTTTCGTATAGTGATAGATTTCAGTGTATGATTAGAAAAGTTTTCCCCATGTAGGGTGCACAATTATGAGTTGGCTGTTGTATATTTTTTTTCTTTTGTGTGTATGTGCGAATGTATATGGACATTTTGTAATAAAAATATTCTTAGTGCATGCTTTGTAGTTATTTCTCAAAATATTGTCCTATAAGCTTCATTTTTTCTCGTAGATACATTAACAAACTCTTGTGTAAATTTTCAGTTTTACACTTGGCCAGTTTTATTTTAAAGCATAGTAATATTTTACTTAAATAAACAAAATTTATTTAACATGGTATTTTGAAATTTTTTAATTTAAAAGACATATTTTTTTTTTTTTTTTTTTACAAATGTATGTCAGTTAATATAATTTTACTTCCTCACATATCTTAAATATTGTTTTAAATTTTTAATATAAAATAGTTTTATGAAAATATTTTTTTAACAATTCAAAACAATGCATGGAAAATTATATATCAAAGAATAATCGAATTTTATATAAGTACACATATATGAGTTTGATCATATCTGTTGTATGAATGAATGATACCAAAATATGATTAGAAATATTTTCATTTTTCTTTAAAATAAAAATCTTTTATTGTGTAAATGCAACAGATCTCTCATTGCTTAATGTTTTTTTTTTCTGTAGCAGTGTTGTTAAAAATTCATTTTTAATCTACCTGGAAAGACTTTTAACTCAAAATTAAAAATATGTTTTCAACTGGTTTAATATCATAAAAGATGCAATATATTTTATAAAAATATACTTCTATAATTATTCTCAAAAACATGTGCAGTATTATTCTTAGCAGTAGACTACAGATTCAGTTTAACAATCAATATGTACCCCAAATGACTGTTTTAAGAGGTGCGTAGCTACCAATGTATCAATGATACAGGGCCCCAACATATGTAACATTTTGACACTTTCAAATAAGTTTTATGAATATGATCATTTCTGTTTATATTTCAAAAAAGGGCCCCTAATGAATTTTGATACAGCGCCCACTCAAAACTATCTATGCCAGTGGTTTTAAGTATAAAAAAGTACATTTGAACCAAGGAATTATTTTCTTCTAGTTAATATAAAAGAAGAGTAAAAGTGAACACAAAACTAGATTATAAATAAGTTATAAAATTTCAATGAAAAAATATTAAGTAATATATGTTAAAAACAGTGAAAATCGGTTAAAAATATTTTCTATTATATCTTGATTGGCACCTTCACTTCACTTTTCTCCAAATACTATTGACTATGTTTGTACTCAAATATCTTTTTATTGTGAGAGAAGAATTTTTTTTTCGTCATTGTCAGCTTCTCTTGTTATTGATTTAGCTAAGTGTAACTGTAGAATGATCTCTGACTTTCGTATGTTTTGAGGAAGGAGAAATGCATGAACAAGCTTTGAATTTGAAAAATTACTTTCCCTAGCAACGGTTTTTTCGGTACAAAAAGTAGAATATGTAAGGTTGCTGAAACAAATCTGAATCAAAGTTTTGCTTATATGTATAATGTAGAAAAATTAGAATGTTTTATTCGGAAAAAATTGAGACTCTCTTGTGATTCACATATGCTGTTTCTTTCGCCTATTGTAATGTAATTTTGTAAATTTAAAATTTGACCTAGCTTAGATTTTTCAACCAATACCTCTGCATCTATAATTTTTTTTTTTTCAAACAATTCGTCGTTTACGAGATTTAATACTTTTCAGGGAGACAGCTGTGCATAGTTTTATTTTGTAAGTTTTGTTATTATAATTTGCTTCTATTACTTTCTTTAAACATAGTTTCATAAAGTACAGCTTTAAAATATTTAAATGTCAATCCATTCGGCATCTGAAATATACACTACCTAACATAGAAAACGCAACATTAACCCGTTCAGGACCATAATCACACATAGTGATCACTCGTTTCTCCTTCCATGGCCCACGGTATCATATACAGTGGGCCATAAAAGTGTTCATACACTTGCAATTTCTTATAAAATTTAATGTTTTCGACTAATAAAAATTAATATATTGTAATTGTAATTTTTTTATGATATCTGCAACTTATTCTTAATGGAATGACATACTATTTTTACAAAATTAATTATAACTATTTTTTTAAAAAATTAATTTTCAAAAAGCTACTAAAAAATTACGCCACAAAAGTCTTCGGACACTTAACAAAACTCTCAACTTAACTTTAAATATTGTATTTCTTTCTTAATTTAGTAGGATATCTTTTAGTGTCCACAACAACTTTTAAGCGTCTTGGAATAGATTTAATCAGTTTTCTGTAATTTCTGCATCGATTTTCCTCCTTTCTTCTGTGATTATTGTTTTTACTTAACATTTTGTCTTTATTTGTCACGTTTTCTTTCTTTTTTTACATCAAAATCTCACCAAATATGTTCTAATGGGCTAAATAAAGTGATTGAGGAGGTGTTTTCATAATTTGGGGACAGATAGAGACACCAGTGGCGTACAATGAGAGCAGTGCACATGGCGTCATCACCCTGTTAAAAAATTAAGTAGTCTCCAACATCCAAATTTCGAGCGGATAATTTAAAATTTCTCTGTAAAATAATTAAATAGAGCTCACAATTTATAATACCATGAAAAAATACCAAATTATCTAACTCTGAGGCTAATTTACACCCCCACGCCAGAACACCCTCACTTCCATGCTGAAGCATGGAAGTGAAGGAGTTCTTGTTCCACATAAATTCATGGGATTAAACTCCTTATTTTTTTCATTTACAAGCTATTATAAATCCATCAGAACCAAAAATGTTGAATTGTCTGCCATCCCAATCAATTTGCTGTCAATTTTGAATTTTCTGAAATTTAATTCCAAGAATCTTGTTGGATCAATAAAACATGGAGGTAGAAGTGTTCTTGCGTGGGGATGTAAATCGGCCACAGAATTAGGTAATTTGGTAATTTTTGTTGATATTGTGAATCATGAAGCTCTATTTAAATATTTTAAAGAGAAATTTTAAATTATCCGCTCAACATTTTTGGATATTGGAAACGATTTCATTTTTTAACAGGATAATGACGCCAAGCGCACGGCTCTCAATGTACGTCACTGATGTCTCTATAACTGACCCCCAAATTATGAAAACACCTCCTAAATCACTTTGTTTAGCCCAGTAGAACACATTTGGTGAGATTTTGATGTAAAAAGAAATCACGACATATAAACGGATAATGTGAAGTAAAAACAATCACACAGAAGAATGGTGGAAAATCGACGCAGAAACTACAAAAAACTAATTAAATCTATGTCAAGATGCTTAAAAGTTGTTGTGGACACTAAAAGATATCCTAAGTACTAAATTAAGAAAGAAATACAATATTTAAAGCTAAATTGAGATTTTTGTTAAGTGTACGAAGCCTTTTGTGGCGTAATTTTTTAGTAGCGTTTTGATAATTAATTTTTTAAAAAAAATAGTTATTTTTTTAAAAAAATTGTGTCATTCCATTAAGAACAAGTTGCAGATATCATAAAAAAATTACAATGTATTAATTTTTATTAGTCGAAAATATTAAATTTTATAAGAAATTGCAAGTGTACGAACACTTTTGTGACCCACTGTATGTAACTGCGCTTTCCCTGCTCTGAGACTCATGATCACATCGGTGTGATCCGAGTTTGGAACGTTTATATATTAATTTTTACAAAGCACTTGATGGCGTTTAAATTTCGTTTTTTTTTTTTTTTTTTAGAATGTTTCACAAAATTTTGAGCTTCAATATGTGCTTTCGACTATGAGTTTTTTTTTAAAACTGTATCCGGGATATTTATGAATGTAAACAGTTGCACTTGTTTAGATTTTTCGAGAATCGGGAATTTAAAGCTTTGCGATTTACTGCGCTCATTATTTCTGCTTATATTTTGACTAAGGTGGAAAGCTTATTATTTTATTGGGCATCAGACATTTACAATAATATTTTCAATATTTATTTTATTTGTGGTTCGTATTTTACAACAAAAATTTAACACTCAAAGACATTTAAAAAGCAGATCTTTATAGAACACAAACACGATGACTCATTTTTAACGAAATAGAATCGTTTGTTCTTACTGACTCATTTTTAATTGAGCAAGAGCAAACTTTTGGGATTTGCTGGATATTATTTTGTAAATCTTTCTATTTTATTTTAATCATCAAAACGAAAAGAGTACATTTATTTATTAAAATAAAACATTTTCTTTAAAATTCGCAATTTTTTTTTAATATATCAAAACTTTTTGTATTGTAGATTCAGATATTATCAGCGGTAGTAAATTGTAAATTTCAGCTATTTGATTGCATTAAAGATTTTATATGAATTTTTAATTGAAATTAGGCTTAGCACGGACATTCGCGTGTATATACTTTCGGAACGTGTGGGCAGGGCCGGCTCTAGCAGTTTTGCCACCCCGGACAAAAATGGAAAATGCCGCCCTTCTCTCTCTCTATCTATATATGTATTATTTTAAGTTCTTAAAAATTCAAAATTAAGGACGTAATTATTTGTTATCATTTCAAACGAATGAAATGAAAAATAAGGAATCATCTATTTAAGCAGTCCAATTTCTTCGAAAAATAGTCTACTAATGGTGGGGATCACAAGCGTTTGTTTTAATTTATAATAACTACACTCAAGACTAAAATAAGGCATCTCTGTGGCTCTGTATCTACCCAAACCTCTTATTACCCTTGTCTCCTTTTGGATAACTGAAACCGGACATCGTAAGAGTGAAAGGAATGCCAGTTGTGACCTCACTCCGGGATGTGGAGAAAGTTACTGGTTAAAGATGTGTAAACATATTAAATTTTACGCTTTAACATATACTCCTGCCTCAAACCCTTCAAGTTTCAACATAAAAGAAATCTGTCATTAAATATATAGAGTACAAAATAACATACGTTAAATGAAATGCCAAATTTACGCCCAATAACATTTCAGGAAATATATCGAATTTTTTGTAACAGAAAAAAAATATATATTCCAAATTTAATCCAAATGCTTCCCTTAAAATTTGCCGCCCCGGGCAGGAGTCCGGTTTGTCCGGCCCTAGAGACGCCCCAGGTGTGGGCCAGAGGAAACGCTTCTTTAGCTTGAAAATTATGCAAATGTATGGGTACGCGCACTTCAACGAGTAATGCATATGATGTGAAATGTTCAGCTCTGAGTAGGATATAAGGTTAGGAACCTGCAGAATAAGTTACATCCATGCCGATTTTTCTGCCGGAGAAATCATTGCGGAAATTGTTTTCCTTATCTCAAAGGAATACGTGTAATAGCAGAGAATATATATACCAAGCCGACGCCAACGGAGCAGATAGATGGTTGTATGAGGGTATGGTGATCGAAATTTTAATTAACATCACACTATGGAGAAAAAAACACGAGAATTATTGGCGATGGACCTCGTAATTTGTGACAAGAACGATATCTGAGCTGACACCCTCTCTCCTTATTACCACGCCAACAGGAGGACTTTGAGTTTCAACAAATTTAAGGTGCATCTGTACGGCGGGTCTTCAATGGCACAAAGTTTCGAACCCGCGACTCGACAAAGCCGGCCATGAGCTCATTATCATAACCACTTGACTACTGTGGTCAGGCATTGTGATCGGATTGAGAAGGGCAGATTGGTCCATATATGCAGGGACGTCTTGAGACCCTGAGCCCCAACACAAATGTAGGCCCCATCTATGACCCTTAAAAGTAAACAGTACATAGCATACATTATCAAATACTCATACAAACACTAACCCGAAACAAATAAATGTGCATGATTTACGATCGACTGCCGCCTTTTGACTGAATGTGTTATGATCAGGGGCGTATCTACTGCCGTATCCATGATACCGGGCCCCCAAGTTACAGGGTTCCCAACATATGTAAGCAAAACATCGTGAAATTTTAAAGGTGTCCAAAAAGGAGCCCCCAAGAAAAAGTTTTGATACAGGGCCCACTTAGGACTAGCTTTGCCAGTGGTAATGATTATGTATGGTGGTAGGCCTAGAACTGTACGTGGATGATGGTCATCACATGTAGCCAGTTGATATATTGTCCGAAATTCCAAGTTTTTCGGAGAATACAAATGGAAATAACATTTGATCTTTGAAATTATTCGAAAAATGATCTTTATGCTGAGTCGAGAACGAGACGAGATCCCCATTGCGGACGAGGCCCAGTTGGCCCATGCCTTAAGACGTCCCTGCATATATGAAATCTCAGCTAACACCTACCGAGACACGTCTACGGTGAAATCGCATGTGGCGAAGAAGGTTGGCACAAAGAACTATAGCAAGTTTGAGGGGTGGCCAGAGCAATATCGGCGCACGTCTTTAAACACATCCACCGAGAAGCTACTTCTGCCACCATTTTGTAGTATGCACAGGGCACCCCATTGATACTCCTATACCGACCAAAGAACTATTATCCGTCGATTGGTTGCAAGTAGCTTGCACTTATGACGTCAGTTAAAAAGACTGGTTTTGATGTCTCAGCATAGATGACTCCCTTAGCAATAGTGCTTGGCTAGACCAACGTGTACTATGGAATAGCACTGAGTAATGTTATTAGACGAGTCACGCTTCTGTTTGTCTAATGAAACTCGACACTTACAAGTGTGGCGCGACGTGGTGACAGGTCCAATCCGGCCGCATGTGTGGATTGCCCCACCGCACAATAACGCCCCATCATGGTTTGCATGCCATCCAGGGCAGTTTTTAATCTTCCCGGATCCCTATGCACTCCTCCATCCCCCAGTATTTCCAGAGCACCCTCTTCCTTCAGTTCTTACCTTGTCCATTTTGATTTGGGAGAGATTTTCCTTTAACTCTCTTACTCTTTTCCCTTTATTTTTTTGTTTGTTTTTGTTTTTGCTCTTTGGAGAGTCTTTCCATTATACACAACCTATGGACCCGCTGTGTCCTGAACCGGCAGACATAAAGAAAGGAGAGTGGCATGATTTGGCTCTTGTTCCTTTCTTACCTTACGGTAGTGCTTCTCAAACTTTCAATATTTGCGACCCAATATTCAATCAAGATTTTCATCGCGCGACTCCTCTTTCAATACAATAACAATGTATAGAATTCAATAATAATAATATACTTTGACGCTAAAGCTACAATACGACTTTAACCTCTTAAGTGCCACCAGCGTATATAAACACCTCGCTCAGTTAGTGGGTTAATTACCCTGGACGTATATATGCGCCTTTCCGAAGTACGATTTTTTCAGTAAACTGCTATTCATAAAATTATTCCCAAGGCTTTGAAATGCAATAAAAGGACCTTGAGAATGTATGTGAAGGAATTACTTATTTCAGAGGATTTGATTATTTTTATTTTTTTCCCTCCCCGATACACCACATACGCTCGCTTACGTGTTAAATGGTGGCATTGACGAGCGAATCGTGTAATTTTTAATTGGCATTTAAGGGATTAATTATAAACCGTACAAATTAACAAGATGAGTGTTAATTTATGTATATAATCCTATATATGGCAAGCCCATGAGGTCACTGTTAATTATTAAACGTTTTCATAACTTAGTATTGTTAAATTAATTACAAAGTTCACAATGCGAAGTAATGATACATTTATAAGTGCATTATATGTCGGTGTAAATGTGTATTTTATTTTTTATCATGTCAGAATGTGTTTCGTTTGTTTACTTTCAGTAAATTAATAATTTTTTATGTTTTCGGCTTTTCAATATGCTTGCGCCCCCCTCGTAGTGTTATCACGCGCCCCACAGTTTGAGAAACGCTGCCTTACAGCACATCAAAGGTCACCCACCCACCCTTTTATAAATTAGTATTGTAAATTGGTGAAATCGTTTGCAATTACAGTATAGAGCAGTGGTCGCCAAACTTTTTGACTTCATGGACCAGTAAATTCATAATTTAAACACCGCGGACCACTCATATACATATGCGACATACAGGACTGTGAAACATTAGAAGAACGTGAAACGGGGCAAAATCTGTAGCTGAAACAATGCAGCTACAGTGGTACGATTTATTTACCGTGGCGTTGTTCTATGAAATGGCACTATTCTATGAAGTAGCGTTTTTATAACTTTTCACGTATTGTTATGATTTGAATTATGTTTCAATACATCTTAAAACATAACTTAACGTGATGAACAAATATATTCCACACATTTTTCTGCTGAACAGGAAAATTTTCTCATGGATCACCACTTTGGCGACCGCTGGTATAGAGTATACATTATTGTATATATATGAACTTGTATTAACGTGTTAATTATCATCTTTTTTTCCTCTCTTACAGCTTTACTATCTTTTACTTTTAGACATCCTTATTCTGTCTTGAGTCATTATGGTACCTGTACAACAAAGATTTTCTTCGAGCTTTGATCATTGCAAAATCATTAAAAACATTGTTGTGAAATCAATTTTCGTTGCAATATCATTTTGAGTGCATAGCAACATCAAACTATTAAGCTTTTCTTTTTCCATAATAGATCTCATTTCAGTCTTTACTCTCTTGAGCAGTGTCCCCCAACCTTTTCACCACCGCGGACCGGTCAATGTTTGATAATTTTACCGCGACCCGCTGAGGGTAGGACATTGATTTTTTATATTTTACATTGTTTTGATTTAATAATTTTAATGTAATTGTATTTGAATACCCCTTCAAAATAAAATACAGTTAATATAAAGTGATTTAACATGGAATATGAAATGATTTCTATGGAAATTCGCACAAACCCGACAGAAATGCACCCCAGTAAATAAAATGGGACTACTTCAACGTTCCTGGGGTGACCCTGTGCCAATTGATCCGCGGACCGGTACTGGTCCACGGGTTGGGGATCACTGCTCTTGAGGGCAGAAATGCTTCTATCAAGACTCGCTAGGCGGTGGTACGTTCGTTGTAATTTTAATTTTCTCTCTTTTTTCGCAACCCTCCCCCCAAATCTTTTGCATCCTAAGCATGCGCCGCCTAGCATGCCTAAGCAGAAAAACAGTCCTGATGTAATCGTATATTCTGGCTGGTCACCTCTGGTTCGTATTCTGGGCACTGTGATGGCCCAAATATAGCTAGTCGTGCCATGAGTTGTGAAACAAAAATTTGAGATCTACTGTGACAAATGCAGCAAACGATTTTAAATTTCGTCGTTGGAGATCGTCTGCAATAATTTTCCAAATAATTGTTGCCTTTCACCCATGTTCTAAATCAGTCAAGTTTTTAGAGCAAAGTAGAATGAACGTTGAACAGAAGTGTGCAGCAGTTATTTCTTTGTATCAAAAAAAGAAAGAAAAGCTTGTCGGAAATTTTTAAACATTTAAAAATAAAAATATTAGAGTCATTTATCTAACAATTAAGAGACTTCTGAGACCCATAGAATCGCAGATTTTACTACAAGTAGTCTATAGACTGCTGAATTTGAAATTCTTTTCTAAAACGAAAATAATTTCAGATATTCTCATATCTATGATGTACATTATATAGATGTTCCTTCAAAATATGTTGTGATACGAGGGATGAAGAGGCTACAAGTTGAATAAAGAAATATTTATCAACAATAGGCCGAAAATACAAAAGAATTAAGAGGCATACGTGCCTATCACATTTCGGCATAATCACCAAGTCTATTTAGGCATTTATCAGAACGCAGAACCAAGTTGTTTCACTCGTCTTCGAAGAAATCAGGTCCCTGTCCATTGAGCAAGGTCTCGGTGGATGATTTCAAAGCACTGTCTTGGAATATCGCAGTACATCAGAAACGATATGCTGCACGCTACCATAGCTCAGTCTCAGATCTGACGAGATTTCACGCAAAGTTACCCGTCGATCATTTTGAATCATTTCTCCAATTCGTGCCGTGGTGATTTCTGTCGTTGAAGAACTTGGCTGGTCGCTCCCAGTCATATTGCGGCTTTCGATATTCTGTCTGTATGATTGAAAAGAGTGACACAATTTTGCTACATGTTGTCTACTTATTGTAAATGCGGACACATTCTTTGCCCATAAAAATCGAATCATGGTTCGCACTTCCAAACGAGACCAGTTTTCTAAGAGTCTTGCCATTTCAACCGTCTAGAACCATCTGGGAACTTTCTCTACCTACCCGCAAACCAGCTGTATTCCAAGTAACGCCATTTGTCTCCACTCTGGGGAAGCAAAATTTCCCAACAATGTGTAGTTTTCAAATGCTGAGGTTTGTAACCTTTTTTTTCTGATCATCCCTCGTAGTTTATGTGATTTTTTAAATTATTTTTTAGGAACAATAATACAATTGAATTTTTAATCATAAAATTTGTAATCGAAGTACTGAAAAACTACGAAAAAAAATTTAAATAAAAAAATGTATAATGTACCCTTTTTTTGAAATTAAGTAGTAGCATTTAAACACAGAAAAAACTACATTTGAGACTGTAATTACGAGGATGAGTCGGAAAATAAATTTCCCCTGTTGACTGCGGCCAGAGTTGTGCATGAGAGTCAAAAAAAAAAAAAAAAAAGAGAATGAACCATTAAAGATAAGACATAACTTTTTATTTTTCAACATAAGTACCAAGTACATTGAGACTTTTGTCATACCTCTTGATAAGTTTCAAAAGGCCCTTAACACAGGGCTTTGCATACGGGAGTGCGTTTAACGGCTTGTTTGATTTCAGCATTGCTTTTAAAGCGCCTTCAGGCGAGATTCTTCTTCAAAGCCGGAAACAGATGAAAGTCACTTGGTGTGAGATCAGGACTGTATGGCGGATGGTGTAGGCACTCCCAACCAAGAATTACAATATGGTTTTGCGTTGTCGTAGCCGAGTGTGGTCTTGCATTGTCATCCAACAACAGAACGTTAGATCTGAGAAGCCCAGACCACATTTTTTCGAATCGCCTCTTTCAATTTCAATAGGGAGTTGCAGTACCGCGTAGCATTTATAGTTCCAACCACCAAAAAAGTCCAACAACAAACCTCCTTGGAAGTTCCAGAAAACTGTAAGGAGCATTTTACCTGTAGAGAGAGCTGTTTTGAACTTCTCCCGGACAGGGGATAGGGCTGCGGTACTCCAGTGGTCAAGGTATCGGATCATGGCAGGAATGTCATGAGTTCGAGCCCAGAACACAAAAGACCCACCGTGTAGGGCAGCGATGCACGTTAAACCTGTCGAGAGCTGAAACGTCCTCCCGTTGGTGTAGTGTGGTAGTTAGGAAAGGGGGAGGGGGTGCCAGCTCAGGTGTCGTCCGTGTCACTTGACCATGGTTCAAAATTACGTGGTCCATCGCCAAAAACCCTGGTGTAGCTGAACAGTGCGACGTTAATATTCACTCACTCACTCGGACAGGTGATGACAGATGTTTCCACTCCACAGATGCGGCCTTCGTTTCGGGTGTAAAATGGTGGACCCACGATTCATCCCCCATCACAATTCGAAACAGAAAGTCATTGCCATCTTCATGATAACCAGGGGTGGCTCTAGGGCCGGACCCCTGCCTGGGGCGGCATTCATATCGAATTTGAAAAACATTTTTTTTGTTACAAAAAAAAAAAAATTAGATATATTTCCAGAGAGAAATATTATTGAGTGTGAATTTGGTATTTCTCATTTAACGTATCTTATTTCTTCATTTTGTACTCTGTATGTTTAATGACAGTTTTCTTTTGTGTTGAAACTTGAAGGATTCGAGGCGGGAGAATACGTTAAATCATCAAGTTTTTTATGTTTACACATCTTTCTCTAGTAACTTTCTCCCCGTCCGGAGTGAAGTCACAACGGACATTCCTTTCACCCTTACGAAGTCCAATGTCAGTTATTCAAAAGGGAACAGAGGCATAAGAGGATTTGGTAAATAGAGAACCGCAAGAAATGATTTATTTTAGTCTAGAGTGTAGTTACTTTTTGTTAAAACACAAACGCTTGTGATCCCAGCGATCAATAGACTATTTTTCGAAGAAATTGGCCTGCTGAAATAATATGGACGATTCCTTCTCTTAATTAAGTCCTTAATTTCGAATTATTTTGAATTTTTTAAAACTTAAAATTTTATAATATATATATACGAGGGTTGGGGCAAAAATCATGGCAGCTGTTTTTTTTTCTTGAAGATACTAGTCCGGTTGGAAAATGTGACATATACAAACGAAAGGACAAGGTGTTAACTACATGTGTGGACAATGAATAGCACTGAAATATCGTAACACACTAATTTATTACTTTAGTCTGTACAGGGCAATATGGTCATCACGGTGCAAAAGAATAGCAACACAGTATACAGTACACCCACCGTGCTACTGTACGGTATGGTAAGGCATTATTTCCAAGGGCTTCTACTAATTCACTGTGATATTACATCACATTTTTTCCTCGGAAAACGGCTATTTTGATGTAAGAACGCTGCTCAACACGGGTTACTTCCATCACACGACACTCACTAACTGACTGATTTCACAGCCGTCGCTCCGCTGCTACCAGCACTGTTCTTTTGTATACACACTATGCCTGCAGAACTTCCAAACGACACATATACGTTTGTGATCCATTCACATATATACAAGAAGAAAAAAAATAGTTGCCATGAGTTATGCCCCAACCCTCGTATATATATATATATTATTATGCTGCTTTTTTGTTCCCTGGAATTATTCAAGTTTTATAGTTGCGTATTTATGTGAACATTTTATCTTTTTTAACTATAATTTTTTGCTTTAGAGAGAGAGAGAGGGGGGGGGCGGTGATAACGCACGAAATGTTCGATGCTGACGACCTTTCGTTGTTACATATGTGTCGGGGCCACTGGCGTAGCAAGCTCTGTGTAGGCCCTGTATCAAAATTCCTTCGGGGCCCTTTTTTAAATATAGAAGCTCTGTTAGTGGTACTGTAGCTTGGGGGGCCCGTATCATTGATACAGCTGATACTACGCCCCTTGTCGGAGCCCCCATCGTGCTGACACTTTTCTGTATCCAAGATTGTCGTTGAATATCTTTTGAGCTCGCTCATGTTCGATTCCAAGTTCAAATGCTATTCCATTGATGAGTCGTCTTTCGCCCATAGCCGTTAAATGCTTCTTCCGTATGCAAAGTCCTGAGTTTTTCTTGGAGGGCTTTTTGAAACTTATCAAGCGGTATTACAAATGTTTCAATGTACTTGGTACTTACGTGGAAAAATAAAGAGAGTTATGTCTTATCTTTAATGTCTCATGCTATTTTTAAACTTTCATGGACAACTCTAACCACAGTCGCCAGGGGGGCCACAGTCGCTTATTTTCCGACTCACCCTCGTAATAGTAAAAAATTATAATGGTTTTTTTTAATGCGTTATTTGAAACTAATAACGTAATTTCTACAAAGAAATATTTGTAATACTTGAAATTTGA
>BMAV01016640.1:188114-204776 GCA_019973955.1 Trichonephila inaurata madagascariensis | reverse complement strand
GAAAATTTATATTTTGTTTTTGAAATATGCATGTAGAATTTTTTTGTGCAGTTATAAGTACTATAAGTAAAGAATATATGCAGCTCTCATTTCTGGTATGGGAGAATGTCACACAGATTTAAGTAGCTCACTGCAATACTAACACAATAATATAAGCAACTTCTCAAGAATTGATTTTGTAACAGTTCCTTTTTCAATTAAATGCTCTTAATTAATAGCGAACCTGCTTGAAAGACTTGACACTTCAAATCCCATTACATTACTAACTGCTCATATATATATACAACTCTAGATCTTCTATATTTCAAATAAGGTAACACTTTAAATTAATTCACAATCTGATTCAAAAACTAGATCAATTTATACACAAAAACCATTAAGTGTAGCAGAAGAACTAGATAAAGTTATCAAAGAGATATATGCACCAATGCAGTCTATTAGATTTAAAACACAGTCATCAAAAGTTCAAAAAGAAATCTCTTTCTTGAAAATGGGGGGTGATGTGGAGACTACCTGAAAAGAACATACTCCTTTTTAATGACGATAACACCTACTAGTATAGAATCCGAATGAGCATTTTCTTCAGCAGGACAATTTGTAACAAAAATAAGAGGCTGTTTGAACTACGAAATGCTGGACGAGTTGTGTTTTTTAAAAGTTTACCTACAGAAACACAAGAAATGAAAAAATGTTTTTTTTTTAAAACTTCATTATGAACTATTTTTATTTGTTTTTTATGGTGAATTAATTTTTTTCATTTGTTTCAATAAATTAATATTAAACCAATTTTTAATTATATTTTCAGTTTTATTATGCTATTTCAACTATGCTAATGAGTAAATATTTTTAATAAACAGTCTAATCCTCATCCCGGGACCCCAGGATTGAAAATATAACATAGGATTGCAAACCCTAGTTTTTTTTAAACAAGAAAAACCAAGTAAACATGGACATAAAAAAATGAACAATTACTTGTTCTCTCATTGGATCAGCATTAAAAAAATCATTTTAAAAATTTGGTGGGTTTAGATCTTAAACTTGATAAAGTAAGCTATATGTGTATTGTACATAATGTTAACTTGAAGTATTTTATAACTGAAATTCAAATTTTGTTCGAATAAATGATAAAATTTCAGGAATAGTTGTGATTGTAGAGCTCGAAAATGGTCATAAGATATAAATATCTATTTTATAATTCTTGGAAAATATTTTCATGTACACAGTAAGATTATCACAGTTCAAGAACCAGATATACACAAAAGAATGTTAAAACTAAACTTTGTATAGTGAAGTATATTTTTACAATTAAATTATCTTTGGAAACAGTTTAGATGCTAGGAAAAAAGTATGTGATTTAGCCAGAATCTTTTGTCAATGCTTATTAGTGTTTACATATATAACAGCATCATAAAAAATTATTTTAAAGTACAATTATCAACTTGCACATGAGGAATAAAAATATCTTCAATAAATATAAACACATTTTAATACAGATTCTTAATCTGCTATTTTATGAATAAGTATTGTATTTAAATGTAATAATTATCACTGGGGAACAATTTTTAACACGATTTCTGTTCAGTTCAATTTTTTAGCTGTATTAGAGAAATAGGCTTATAGATTTCATATCTAATTAATTTTCTTCTAGAACACATCCAAGTTTTTTCTCTCACTACAACTTTCTTCTTCTAGATCTATTATTTCCCTATGCTAACATAAAACTTCGTCAACTGATGAGAGGTGAGGGACGCCTTAGGAGACCAGTAACAGGCTCAATATTGTCTTGAAATACTGAAGAGAGTTAATATGTGAAACTGATATAGTGAAGCACATTCTGATATGGAATCTGAGTTCTTGCTTGTAAACAAGATTAGCAGTTTTTATTTATATGTAGTAAAATCTTTCTGCTTTTGCTACATGCTTAAGCAGACTCAATTCTTTCTGTTATATGTGTGGCAGTTTTACCATTTTGAATCACAGGGCAAACATCACACATTTGTCAAAAAAGTATATTTTGCCTTTTTAATGTAAAAATTGGTGACCAAGATAAATTATGGGCTCCTTACAAAGTGTGCAAGTAGTTTGTTGAAAGTTTATGGATGTGGATGAAGGTAACATGATAAATTTCTATTTGGCATACCTATGATTTGGCAAAAGTCCAAAAATCAGTCACATCATTTTTATAGAGAAAACATCAAGATACAACAAGTAAAATAGAGTATCCTAGTTTACCATCAACTACACTCCAAGCACCTCATTCAGCTGAAATCACAGTATCAGTTTTTTAAAAATTACCTTCTTTGGAAATTGAAGTTGATTCCATTCGAAGGGGATTTCAGAAGCATGAGTTGATTGATTTGGCATGCAATTTGGGACTGTAAAAAAAGCTTCAGTACTGTTAGCATCACGACTGCACTAGAAACATTTACTTAAAAAAGGAGCTAAGCTATCCTACTTTCAATCAAGAGAACATGGTTTTATGGTAGAATCAGATATTTCAAGCTATAACACAACCGATTGTTCATCCATAACTCAGAGCAGAACTTGAAATAAGTCCTCCTCCACAAGAGAAATTTTGGAATAGTCCCAATAGGTTATTCAGCTTGTTTATGTGAAGACATAAGAGATAGTCAATGATTTGTTCTAGTATCACATACATCAATGGATCATCTATGTTGATTTTTTTGGCCAGCAAAGCAGATATCCCTGCAATTTGTACACGTGGGACAGTAGACCACATGAAAAGTATTGTGTGCAGTCAAATTGGTCACCAAGATCTGACCTAAAACCTGGTGGTATGGCCACTTATCAACAGAAAGAGCATTATATTTTTATCTCTGCACATATAACAGGTTATCATAGAGCGACTTGATAACACTTTGTTAATTGAAGGAGATTGTTTCTATAATCTCATTTCCACATCTCCTACCCTGTAACTTGAAAAGATGCCAGTATGTTTGATGTCCACATATTTGACAGATTAAAGGTGAACAGTTCATGGGAATAAAGAAAGAAATTTAACTAACTATTTGGTTGTTATTCAGAAACTTTCTTGGAGATACACAAACACAAAATTACATTGAAATTGTCCAGCAATTTGGGGAACTTCAAAATGATTGATTGCAATACATGAGCATCAAATTGCATTTTTTACATAAACATTTTGAGACCTCCTCAAAATTCTTAGTACAGTAGATAATGAGCATTGTAAATAAATCCAAAAATATTTTAAAGTCATGGAGACCTAGTTTCAAGGTGAATGGGATGTACATATGATTGGTGACTATTGCTGGAACATCAAGTGAGGAAAACCACAGATTAAACACTCCAAAAAAAGCTTATAACATTTTTACCTTAAAACGTATGTTATACTATTCTTTGTGAATACTTAGTAAATTTTCCTTAACATGCACATATTTTGTTCATGACTTTTAAGACAAAGAGAAGGCATCATGTAGCTTAAAAAGTTGCCATGATAGACAAAAATTGCAGTTATTTTTGAATTCTGAGGCTAAAAAGTCAATTAAAAACATTACTGATCTAAGACAATGAAATTGGTGTTTCCTAGTGTTATTATAATATAATTATGCTCAATGTCATACAACCAATAAGGTTAGGATATTATCTTTTTCTTAATGTGAACATTTAATCTGGGTTAAATTTAATCCATCTTTTTTTCTACAGAGAATTTGATAAAGATAAGTTTTCATCTAGCCATTCCAATAACTTTCTTGCTTGATAAAATAATTTTTGGCAAGAGTTTCTTCCTGACTCAAAGAATTACCTTGCTTTTATCACATAGAAAAATTAGTATTTTAGAGTAGTTTCAGTAAAATAAATATTGCAAAAAACAAAGAAAAGTAGGTATACTTCCTAGATTTCTAATAATGTCAGTAAATATGTGTGTATGTATATATATATATATATATGCTGAATGGGAAACACCAATTTCAAAGAATGCAATAAACCAACTGAAAATGAACAGAAACATTTCGAAGGATAAAAACTACAAATGCCCCTTCTTGAGCATTATTTATAACATTTGTAAGATATTTATGAATATTCATTTTGTGATTTCAAACTGTTCTTAAAAACTTAACTTCATATTATATAATTAACAGGTTTAATTCAAAATAATTTTATATATAGCATAAAAACCTATTATCAATGTACAGAATTAAAATTGATCTTTTGAATATGTTATGTTGCAATACTTATTGATGATTGAACAAGTTATGTTAGATGTTAATACTACTTTTTGGATCATTCACAAGAGTGGATTTTAACTAATCAGTGATAATTATTAATAATTAAAATATTATATAAGAGATAAATAACTGAAGAGTACTTAGAACAGGGGTTGGCAACCTGTGGCACGCATGCAAAATCTGGCATGCGGTACAATTCTAAGTGGCACTCTACCCATCACTATAAACTCGCCAACTTTTGAGTGGATTGAAGTTGATAATATTGAAATAGAGCTTATTAATATAACATACAGTAAAATCCGGCATATAA
Source organism: Trichonephila inaurata madagascariensis (assembly GCA_019973955.1). Lineage (NCBI taxonomy): Eukaryota > Metazoa > Arthropoda > Arachnida > Araneae > Nephilidae > Trichonephila > Trichonephila inaurata. The sequence goes on along the minus strand of BMAV01016640.1, from coordinate 200,258 downwards.
CCAGCACTTTTAACAAAAAAAAGTAAGATCAAAATTTATGGGCGCGCGTTATACGCCAGGTGTAAAAATGATAACTTCAAAAAAAAAGAGATGTGCATTAAAAAAAAAACTTAAGACTTCTACAAAGATTGGAATACTGTTTATTTAAAAATGAAATGTCCTACTTTATGAACTTAAAGGGTTGTTTTTCTAGAAATGTACTGTTTTTTCCAAAATTCTTAGATAATGCCTTGAATAAATGACTTTAAAACATAATAGAATTACCAACATACATTACAGGTTCCTTCATAAAAAAGGGGATGTACGGTATATGGCAAATATACCTTAAAATTAAAAAATGCAGCTTAAAAATATAGGTGCACGTTATATACAGGATTTTATGGTCTTTAAAATTATGGAAAGCACAATTTATGGAATTATGAAAGAATCTGGAAGATAACTGTAATGATATGAATCAAAAGCTATTATAAATATTTGGATCTTGGACTTTTACTGAAGAGATTTAATTGTTTCCAAGAAAATTGCATGTATTCTGTTTTCCGCTTCTACATATCTATGAGAACAATCTTTTCTCATATGAAAGCTATTTTGAATTTGGAAAGAATTTGCTTAAAAACTGAAAATCCAGAGTAGATTCAAATCGAAAGTTGCAAATTACATCCCTACTATTGCAATATGAAGTAGAGCAGTGCAGGGAAGACAAGGTTTGCATTAAAATATTTAGTTTTTATTTAACTATATTGAAGGAATACTTATACTTTAATAAATGTTTTATATTTTATATTGTTTATTTTTTGTTGATAAATATTTTTAAATGAGGCAAAATCAATGTATAATAAAGCTCTTAATCTGTACTTTTGACCTCTATTCCTTGAATCTGCATGTATTACTGCAGCAATTGAATTGTTTTGAACAATTCCTTCTGTGTAGATTGGTATGACACATTACAGTTAAAAGAGGTTGCCAACCTTTGATCTAGAACACAAATATAATAAGTACCTCTACTTTTGCAGCTACATACTATGTAATTAAAAAAAACTTAAAAAGATATAAAGCAAAAGAATGAAAATATTTTCATTTTAAATTGTTAAATATTGCAACTCATTTAAATAACGAAAATTTCTGCAATTTCCTTTAAAAAACTCATGATTCACAGCTATATAAAATCTGATTTATATCAATAAAAGCACAAAGTCACTTTAATATAACACAAGTCAAGGTGTTATGTAATAAAAAAAGCTACAAGAACAAAACTTTTTTCAAGAAGTCCTGATCCTACTTGATGCATTTGTTGATTAGAAAGTTGATAAGTGTGTTTCAATTTATGAATTACACAGTAATAAAACTTTCACCTATTATGTTATATACATACATAAAAACACCCAATTTAACTATGATTTCACTCCAGCAAATGCTTATCACAATTTTTAACATTTTTTATATGAAATACACATTTTAGTCATTTGAAGTATAATATATATATTTAGTTCCTGATTATATGAAATTCTTCAATTTATTGGAAGATTTTTTTTTAGTTCCATGAAAATTTAAATAAAGTGTACAAACTTACCCTTTCAACCTTGTTTGACTTAAATCCAGTTCCACATTCCAGTTATTTAAAAGACACCAGCTGGAACAATTTATATTTGTAAATGGAAGAGTTAAAACTGTTTAACATACAACATCTAAAACTTTTCACATATTCCAAACACTACACACAACATTCCAAGCATTTGCATCAACATTTTTTCCACAATGTGAATAAAACACACAGCTTAAAAATTTTAATTACATACAAGAAGGAAATTAATTGTCAAAGTCTTGCAGGAAAAGCTAACTACTTCTCTTTTAGGAATGTAAAATCAAAGTAATATTCATATTTGTAAACCAATTCAAATTTCAGTAAATGCTTTTAAATATCTCCAGCCACATTTTCTTAAGAGGTGAATAAAACTTAAAATAGTTTTAAGAAAAATTTTGCTATTAATATTATTTTACTTCAAACAATAAAGGAATGGATGAACAATTTAGTTTAAAAAAAAATGTTAAATAAAAAAAATCACAGAAATTTATAAACAAACAAGGCAAATAAAAAGCTAATATGAATAATTTATACAGTGTTCCCCCAATTCCCAGTCCGGGGACTGGTACTGGTTGGTAGATGAAATAGTACCGGGCTGCACAATGAACATTAGGTTATTTCCATTTTATTGTAATGGGTTTGTGTGACTTTCCAAGTTAAATCACTTTAAATTCATTTTTTGGTGTAACTTTATTTTATTTTGAAGGCATGTTTAAATACAGTTAGTTCAATTAAAACAATCTAAAATATAAACAATAATGTCCCCCCATTCAGTGGGCCGTAGTAAAATTCTCAAACGTTGACCAGTCCGCAGTGATAAAAAGGTTGGGAAGCACTGATCTATGAAGACAGGTCAGAAAATAAAAATAGAATTAATGTTTCATTGCTGCAAAAAAAAAAAAAAAAATGTGACCAGAGAGGGTAGATAAAGTACCCAACTTTAATTACTTAATAACTTAAAATACCACAAAAAAAAAACATTCAGTTAAAAACTGTGTATAAGGTTCACGTGATTTTTCATGCTTCTTCGAAAATAAAATTTTTTCTTACATATTTGACATTCATACGAGTTTTTAATATGCAATTTACGATGCTTTTGCAATTCTGCATAAGATGCAAGATCACATCTACCACAAAATTTACAAACATAACATCGCCTTGCAGTATGAATATGAGTAAGAGAATCTACAAAAAATTCATTTTTAAACAATTTGCCACAAAACAAACATTGATATTTTTCTTTTCCAGCATGAGTATTTCTATGATTAGCTATTGATTCCATTGTTGTTAACCTGACATTACAAAAGGAACAAGTAAACAAAGGAAATATTTTTGGTTTTACAATAAGATTCCTGCGCATACAAGTTGCTAATAACTTAAGTTTATTATGGTATTTTAGCTGGTGCACTGTAAGGGAATGCTTTCTTTGGTATTCTTTATTACAGATATCACAGCAATATGACTTTGGTCCTTCATGTTTAACACCATGTTCATGTAGAGCTTTTGGAGTGGAAAATGTCACTTTGCAAGTATTGCATATGTAGCTATTGCCAAAAATATGGGATGACATGTGCTTATTTTTATTTTGCTTGGTTACTTTAGATGTAATAAAGCCACAAATCAAACACTCATTTTCAATGAAATAACGATTAAGTGGATCCAGAAGCTTTTCACGAGCTTTTTTCAAAGCAAGTTGATCAGCAACGTCTTCCTTTATTTTTTTCAGATTTAAACGAATTTTAATACCCACTTCAAATTTTGTATCCCTCTTCTTATTATCACCATTCTGAATAAGCTGTTTTTCATCCTCAGGGATACTAGAACTCTTTTCGGATTCTGTACCACTCTTCTCAATCTTACCATTCTGAATATGCAGCACTTCATCCTGAGGGATACTAGAACTGTTTTCAGATTTTGTATCACTCTTCTCAATCTCACCCTTTTGAATATGCAACACTTCATCCTGAGGGATACTAAAACCCTTTTCAGATTCTGTACCACTCTTCTCAATCTCATCATTCTGAATATGCAGCACTTCATCTTGAGGAATATTAGAACCCTTTTCAGAATCTGTAACACTTTTCTCAATCTCACCCTTCTGAATATGCAGCACTTCATCCTGAGGGATATTTTTTGAATCTGCAGCATTATTTTCAATAACTTCTATAATACAACCTTTTTCAGATTCTGGATTTGCCTCCTTTTTCACAACATTCAGAGAATTAGACATTTCTTCTTGATATACAGTATTTGAAGCAAAAAATGCAATGTTATCTTTTCTAGCCTCTAAATTAGAATCAATTTCAAATTCTGTATTGGTTTTCTCATCCACAATGTTAAGAAAATGTGGTACTTCATCTCTATGAATGCTTTTTGGAACAGAAAGTGCAGCAAAATCTTCTCCAAGTTCTGTACTTTTATCAGGACTTGACAAGAGACTGTTTTCTGGTGCACAGATCAATCCAGGAAACTTTTCACACTGCAAAGAAATCTCTTTATCAATGTTCTCCGAGAAATCAAGCTTCTCAGTTAAAAAAGTTGTTTCCATCTTATATTCCAATCCATTCCTTGGATCTGTGATAAAACTAATTTGAATTTTGTTAGGATTGCCAAATTCTGTAGGATGCAAAAGCTTCTCTGATAAGCTCTCAGACGTATTATTTGGATAAATTCGAGTTATGACTCGTATCAGAGACATATTCAGCAATATGGACCTGCAGTAGATACATGCAGTTTTTATTACAAACACAGAAAAAGGTTATTATAAGGAATTATGGGAAGTCAGTTGATCATGGTCAAGATAAAAGCCAATATCCTCAGCAGTAGTTACAAAAGAAAGCATCCACTGAACACCAAGTCATCCACCGAGGAACAAAGCCTATAAAAAATGTTAAGGATCACTATGAGAAGAATTATTTTATATAATATCTGAATTTTGCAAAAGGCAATTTAAGAAAAACTTATTCAGGATCACTGCTGCTTATTTAAACATCAATAAAAAATTCATGTTTTCTTCCAAAAATTAAATTTATATTGCCATCACTAATATCCAAAGAATCCTTAAATAGTCAGTTTTTCTAAAATTTAAATAAATGATACAAATATAAATACTGTTCTTTAAAAAAAATTGTTCTTCAAATGATATTTACTGAACGATAATAAAAAGAACGTAAAACTGTCATTATTTTGAAATAATCATTCAAGAAGGTGAGGAGGAGAATATTTCAACTAAAAGCACATACTTTTAGAACTTTATAAAAGATGTTTTTTCTTGTAAATTTAAAATTTTACCAAATTCAAATAAACTGGATAGCAAATTTTATACTTAAAAATTCTAAAGATGTCTAGTGAAAATTTTTGGTAAAGAGAAAATCTGTTATTAATTTGAAGTTTTCAATATTTTTGTGGAATATTAACTCATTAGTGGTTATAAATGAATTCAGCATACATTGTGTTACAAATTTCAAATCCTATTAGCTATCTGTATTTTCCCCTTAACAAGTACATCTATGCTTAATTGATTCTTATTCATGTTCTACAAAGTTATCAAAAAAAGAACAGCATATAAGCACAAATAAAGGAAAAAGTGCCATATATTGTTATCAATACACAATTTTAGGGGAACTGAATAATTGAAATAAATAAGTTGTACAAAAGAAATTTGCAAGCAATATTTTACATATAAATGGTGAACAATAGAGAAAAAAAAACAGCTTTTATTATGTGTGTGATAGTTATGAAGAGATCTCTTATTAAGGACAAACATAAGTGTAACTACTTGAACTTATGGTGTGAATTGTGTATGTAATATATAATATATATTCTACCTTCTGCTACTTGTTACAAAAATATTGACAAAAATTTTTTTAAAACAGAAGTTAAAAAGTTGAATGTTACTCTGCATGCTTGTTAAATGTGTTTAACAAACATAAACATGCAGAGGAAATTGAACATTTTGTTTGCTATCCCAGTCAAGAACCTAAATATTTCTAAGTTATTCTAATTTATTTTGAAAAACAAAAGTCTAAAGCTAATATCCATTAACAGTTTCTCAGTGAGATCTTTCTTGATATATAGGATGTATACATCAATATTTCTTTATGAAATCAAAAACAATAATAGTATATTTTGTTTAAAGACAAATTTAGCAGTTTAGTTCATCCCACATGCCTTTGCACATTTCTATCTATTCCATTATCTTTCATCATCTGTTAAGAGCAGTTGATATACTTGTAAATTCTCGGAACACCTATCGCAAAATTAAGTTGCTTGGTGACCGATTCTGGTGATAAAAAAATTGACTTCACCAAGTGGCCCCCTATTCTACACTTTAACCTATTTTTCACATCAACAATTGATATGTTAGGTTTTTAAGCTTGCCTAATAAACTGCTATGTATCACTTCCTTTCAAAACAAGAACAGGGGCCATAACAATGGCATATTTACAATATTTACTAGAAAAAAAATGCAGTTGTATGCTGCCTTTGTGTAAACGGCAACTATAACATCCCCATTGGATTCAACAGGAATGCATTGCTTTAGTTATTTACAGTGAATGTGAGATATGTAAAATTTTATATTTCATATTGTATTTTTGTATAATGGCAACTTAGTAAAAAAATTTTGGAAAATGATGGAGAATTCTCATTAGGAGAGGCTGAGTAGATTTTGTTTTGTACAATGCCTCGGAACATAGCTCTGGTTTTCGAAGTATGATTATTGTTACATTTAATATTTCTGTTTCATATACAAGTAAAGTTTATTTTTAAAACACAAGACTGATTATTTTGATGTGTGGTCTCAATCTCATACTTAAACATGCTCTGAAGTGACAGATGATATATATGTACCCCCCTCCCTTTTTAATACGCTTTTACAAGTTTCACTTGTATGTAACAGAATCTTTGAACTCAATTTTTACCCACTTTAATTGGTCAGATTAATTCAGAATTTTTCACACTTATCAAGGAACAATGGCAATACAATAATTTAATAATTTTGCTACATTGCCTTGATCAGGATTAACGATTTCCCATTTCTAGATTTGGTGACTAATTCAAGATCCCATTTCCCGATTAAAAGATTTACAACCCTAAAGCAAAAATGCTCATGGCTAATACAAATAATATTTCACAAACTCTTTGATTCAAAACGTGTGCTTTTACGTCTAATGCTGATGCATGTTTGTGAGAGAATATAGAGTTCTTTTTAGTGAAAAATAAATTATTAGTTCTAAAAAAACTAAAAAAACACGCTTTTATAGTGAATCGAACTAAAAAGTAGAAAGATAATTCTTAATATAAGAATAAAATGATTAATGAGAAAATGTCATTGTGGTAAAAAAGCATGGGGATCTCTGTATTAATTGTTATAATTTCTTACTGGTTCTATTCCGAAGTGTTGACAGTGTAAAAATGTAGTATAAAGCACCCCACGCTTTTACCACAATGACATTAATTTCTTTGTTAATAATTTTATTCTTATATTAAGAATAATTTTTTTACTTTTTAGTTCGATTCACTATAAAAGCATGTTTTTTAGTCTTTTTAAAACTATAATTGTTTTCCCATCAAAAAGATAGTAATATGTTCCATTTAATTTTTTTATCACCTTACACTGTTCCAATATTAAGATGAAAAGGAAGTAAAATCCAAACTCTACGTAAATAATGTATCTGTATATAACTACAAAGCTATTTCAAAAAATTAAAAATAAATAAATAAAAACGAAAGAAAAGATGTGATATTACAAAAGAAATTTTAACATAACTTTTTTGACTCCAAAACTTTTATTGAAAAAATACTTGTGTGAATTAAATGAAAGCAAACATTTAAAAAAAAAACAGCCTGTAATAGGTCAAAGGCAGCATTTTTTTTTAAATATAAAGATAAAATCATTTCACAAAAAGCTATTAAAACTATAGGTTATATCACAAATCAGATTTTCAAAAGCAGATAATATACAAGCAAGAAAAAGAACTGAAAAGAATACATTCAAAATAAATTAATCAGTAAAAGGATTTTTCACGAAGTTTAAAAGTACAAATAAACTAAGAAAATTTTACAATTCAGGTACTTATGTATTAGTGTCATCACAGCTATATTGGCACCATGTGAATCCTGCCACTTTCCACTAAAATCTGACTGATCTTTTTGGTTGATTTGTCGAATCGGCCGCTTTTCGCGCCAAGTGTTTTCTCGCCAAATCGATAATTGCGCTAAATCTGGTAACCCTTCTGAATTTGTTCTTCAGTGAAGGAGAAGTCGTTTTTGACAAAAACGCGCCAAATAAGCGATTTTTCTAAATTTGGCGGAGAAGCGGCCGATTCGACAATTTCACCATCTTTTTTTCCATATAAAACACGTTAGAATCTTTGTTGCTTTGATATCAAGGTGCGATTCCTGTGATGCCACTTTTGCTAAGGTGACACTAATACGTGTTAATACCAATTATTGTTCTTTTTATTGAAAAGATGAAGAATTTGGAGCTTTAAAATCTGATACAACTTACATCATCAAACACACATACATATATATATTGGTTTAGGTATTTTTATGTAAATAATTCTCTTGCCATTAGCATTATTTTTTATTTTACTATTCTTTTAATCTATAACAAGTTTTAAAACATAAGAACAATAGAAAATAGGATAAAATAAATGCAATATCAAATATCAGCATTGAAATCTGCAACAATCTGGCAATGAGTTTGTGGCTATAACCACTATGCTACCACAGTCACATAGAACTATATAGAAGACATATTAAAAATATGGAATCTTGTATGAAGAAGATGTTTCTCTTCAGAATGCCTGTTAAAGTGCCATGAATTAAAATAAACAAGAACCTGTGTGTTAGTAGGCAATTCGATATTTACATATTAATACCACTGCAGCCTGATTTTTGTCAAATAATTCGTGCCCTTTTCCCAATTGATTGGATTTTTTAAAATAAAATATGTAAGAATCTTTGTTGTTTTGATATCATGGTGCAAATTTTACTGCGGTGATGTTAATACTTAAGTATGGCAATTCTTCTCTCTTTTGCATATATTATGCTATTTTGATCTATTTCTCAAGGGCTTAACATCTAATTAAACTAGATCAGTGCCCTTCAAACTGTGTTCTACGGAACTCTGGGGTTCTACGTCTCAGTAAAAATCAAAAAGAAAATTATAAATATGTATGCAAAATGGTTTACTATATTTTATTGTATACTATCCCAGGTTCCACTAAATTTTATTCTTGTTAGTACAATGCTTTGCAAAACTCCAGTTTTTTAAGGGAAAATGCACCTTTTTTCATTTGTGGGGAAAACCTATATAAAGGAGAGGGAACAACTTATCAATGTTAAAATCAAAATTCAAACAAAAACAGCTCCAATATTTTAGGTTGCAAACTCATGAAAAATATGCTGGATTTCTCTGACAGCTATAAACATTCTACTGCCATTTAGGACAGTGTATTTAAATGAAGAATATTTTTCAATATAAGTGCCAGAAAAACAAAATGTAAAAGAAAATTAAAAGCAGAATATGAAATGCTAGTGCAGATAATTTTGATGGACTTTGAAAAAACCCCACATATCTACATAACATATAAAAAATCACATATAATGTATGGATTAATGATACTTAGATTATCCATGAATAAATTATATTTTTTTAGAAACAAATATACTTTATTTAAAAACTGTTTATACATAAAATATCTATAGCATGTCAATCTACTTTAAATATTAATTTAAGATATATTTTCCTAAGAGTGTGTGAAATAGAATTCTTCAAAGCATTATAAAGTTCTAGGGTTTCATGAATCGAAAAAATTTAAAGACCATTGAATTAGATCAACAAAAGATGTATGATTTGTCAAATATTCACATCCAACAATTTGCAAAATGAAAAGAATTATATCCATTCCACAAATCTGAAAGCATATTTGATTATTATTTTCTATCATTTTCTAATGAATGAAGGTATGGGATGTGGGTATGGAATACAGAATGGGAATATGAGGAGTTTCAGTGTGTAATGAGAGAAGAGAGGAACACAATCATGCATTTTTGTTTTCCTACTAAGTTTCAAGCTGCTGCTGATTTCTACAATTTCTTGTGATCATTTATTTTAACATTCAGACAAATCATAATGGAATTTTCCCAAATAATGTACTAATAGAAAATATTTAAATGAGTTTTAGAAAATCTTATTAAGAAATTAGCTAAATGCTATAAAATTCATACAGATGTTTTAACTGAAAACTTTGAAAACTTCAAAATATTTCAAGCAGTACAAATTCAAAAAAATGTGCAATTTCAAAAAGTTTGCTGTAACTATTTATTCACTTTCATTTCATTTATACAGTTTAAATTTTCATTCTAAAAAAAAAAAAAGATTTTGAAAATTTTTAAAACTATGATACTTAAACAAAAAAAGCCAAGAATATTTTTAATCATAATTTAATTTTTAAATAAAATTTGGATCAATAACATTATACAGACCAAGTTAAAAAAAATGCCATAATTTTTAGCAATGGAAATAGTCACAAAGGAGGGGTGAAACATATACACAAATATCTCATAAAGTAGCCAGAATTTTTGTTAGCAATAACATAAAACCTTTCAATAAATCTATATGTTTTTACACTTTTAAAAGTATATATTATTTTCTTAATTAAATTCTTAATTTGTTATACATTTAGATATTACTTTTTAGAGTTAAATGAAAGTAAATATATCTTTTTAGACCACTACTTTTAAATTCCCATTCTATGACATCAAATAAACAAATTTGTTAGCTACAATAACACATTACATCACAAAAATTTCATTCACTTTTAGCAAAGTCCATACTGTACAAAGTTGTTTGATGATATTCTTCATTCAATTCATGTACATAATTTGAATTTAAATACTTTTGTTTAAATAAAGAACTAGAATTTTGCCTTTATTTTCAATTTTATTAATAAAAACTATGTATAAAAACTGAAGTAAAGATTCCTAAAATCCAGATCACAAAACAATGTTTACAAGCGATAATTACATAATTCTCCCCATCATACTATAAATATTATACACAAAATAAATACCAAATTTTTTTATAAGAAAAAAGCAAGTATTAAAAACAAAATATTGTAAAATAAAGCTTCCATCCTTAAAAACATTAATGAATGTATTTATTCCAAATTGTGTACATTTTAAAAAATACATACTTATAAGATCAATAAAACTTAAGTTGTTCCATGAAAATTTAGAAAAAATTATCAATTATTTTTAGACAACCATCAATATATATTCAAAATGTAAACAGGATTTTATTTTCTACATGGAAACCTAGCATTTAATAAAAATAATAATAATGGGAAAAGTGTCTTAAACATTTTTTTAAAAATTACCCAAAACTCGACAATTTTTCTTCAATTTATAACTATGTATTTTCTTAAAATTTTGAAATGACAGAAAAGTGATGAGAACAGAAAAAAATAAATATCTCTACTTCAACATTATCATCTGTTGAATCAGTCAAAATGCGAGGAAAAATGTTGAAGCATAAAAACTATTCCAAAGCTAATTTATAAACCATTAAAACTAAGCATCCAACAATTATTTAGCCGTGTGTAAACATGATGAATTTTCTTTCATTCATTTAACAACGAATTTCAATTCGTAATGAATTCATTATGGGTAGGTGCACTGCCTTAAGACTGGATATACCGGCATCAAAGAAAATAATTCAAATGAGGCTCTCTTTCTTGCTTGATACACTGAAAGCAAATTAAAACAAAAAGGATAAAGATGGAAAAAATTGCCTACCTCTCTCTAATACGCTTCCGAACTTTAGGGCATTTTAAAATTTTTGGATTCTTCTTTAATCAATGACATGTTCATCAATAGATGATAAATTATGTGATTTATAATTAATTATCTCGGAAATAAGTCAAAGTTCCTTGGGATAAAGCAATTTTCTACAACAATGTGCCGCGCTCAAGCATACACTTCAATTTTGTGAAAATCTTCATGGCGTTTGAGAGAGAGAAAACGCTGGGGGGATGTTGGTGCTCCTGCCTGAGGCAGCTCATCTCTCTTCAGTTCACGAAAAAGTTCATTGGTGTGTGTGCTGTTTATTGGCTTAATCAGGGTTGTCCAATTTGGCGCTGTAACGCATTTTTGTGCCTTAAACTTTTCTCAAATACTTGAAATGAAACAGTATATACACTGGTGTGCAAAACTTAAGCAACAGGTGGGTTTATTGCCATAACTTCACGAAAAATCATCTGAGAGACATGAAATTCTGAAATGAGGGAGAGTATTATGTACTTAAAGGATGACGAAAGCATCGGTGGTGAAAAAGGAATACAACGCATACGGTATTTAATCAAACAAAAACAAGCTTTATTGAACGCATAGTATCGTGATTCATGATTGTCTATACAACAGGAAGAACAACAAGCAGATGTTCCTTAATATGGTATATGCCCTCCCCTTACTACAATGGTTGCTTCGCACCGTCTCCGCATACTCAGAACCAGCTGGTGCAACATTTCTTGAGGTAGGAGTGCCCATTCCTC